>VZUI01044569.1:0-61050 GCA_013401135.1 Cettia cetti | reverse complement strand
GCGGGGCGGTGACCGCCCGGCCGCCCCCGCCTCTCCCCCGCGGCCCGCGCAAGGGGCGGGGCGGCCCCGGGACGGCCCTCCGCCGGCAGAGGCCGCGGGGCTGCGCACCGCTTGGGGTTCCTGCCCCTGTCCCGAAGGTCCCGGGCAGCCGGGCACTGGGAACACCAGTTCCTCGCTCCCTGGAGGCTTTGAACAGCCACCTAGTCCACAGGCGTGGGCAGCACGTACGCTTAGAGATATCTCCTAGAATCACAGAATTGTTACGTGTGGAATGGACCACTGGAGATCATCCAGTCCAACCTCTCTGCCAAGACAGGGTCACCTAAAGCAGGTGACACAGGTGCATGTCCAGGTGGGCTCTGAATGTCTCCAGAGAGGGAGACTCAACAAGCTCCCCAAGCAGCCTGTTCCAGTGCTCTGCCACCCTCAGTGTAAAGAAATTCTTCATGTTAAGGTGAAACTTCCTGTGTTCTAGTTTAGGGCCATTACTCTATGCTGTGCGACGGGGCACCACTGAAATTTATCTGGCGCCATCCTCTTGGCACCCACCTTTAAGATGTTTCTATGTATTAATCCCCTCTCAGACCAACCAGGCCCAGCTCCTGCAGTCTATCCTCATAAGAGAGAAGCTCCAGACCCCCGATTATCCTTGTGGTCCTCCACAGTAGCTCCTTGTCTCCTTCGTGCTGTGGAGGCCAGAACTGGACACAGGACACAGTGTCAGTTCCAGCCGTGTGATGGAGAGGAGCGACCGCGACCGTCCCTTCCTCCGTGCGCAGCAAGTACTGGACACAGCGCCATTAAGGAACCGGGAGGCCCATCCCGGCGGGAGCCGCTCATGGCGCGCAAACAACGCGCCTTCCCCTGAATGCCTGTGCGTCGCGTATTGATGGCGCTTCCTTTTACAGGTGCCAATGCCCCCGGCCCCAGAGCGCCTGCGTGCTGTTCCACGGGCCGTTCCTAAGGGACACTTTCTCCCTGCCGGGCGCCACCTACAAGAAACAAGTGACAGGCCCTGACCTGCCCCAGGCAGGAGCCCGACGCGCGGGACGGCCGGGGCCGGGCCACTCAGCGGAGCCGCGCCCCCGACCCTCCTGCCGGCCACGCCCTTCGCCGTAAAAGCCTCGCTCGCCATTAGGCAGCCCTGGTCATGCGGGGCGCGGGTGGTACTGCTCTCGCGAGAGTTTCTGGGTGTATGTAAGAAGTGCGGGCGGAAGTGCGGCCTTTTCCCGCGGCGTCCGGCGTGAGCAGCATGAAGGTAAGGCCGCGCCCTGCCCGCGCCGCGCTCAGGAAGCGGAGCTGGGGCTCCCCCGCCGTAAATGGCCCCGGAGCTGCCCGCAGAGCCTCTGCTGGTGGCCGATGGTCGCTGGCGGCGGGGCTGGAGCACAGCTGAGGGGCGGATGGGAGTGGATTGTTGGCAGGCCCCGCTCCCTCCGTCGGAGCTCTGCTGACGCAGAGCTGCGGAGCACCGGGCTTGCGGGGCGGCCGATTTGCTCTGAAGGGCTTTTGCGGGTGAGAATCCTGTGCAGTCGACTGTAGGGAGGAACGTGCTGTGTGCGCTGTTCCCGAGGTAGTGGCAGCGGGCACCCTGCGGCGCTGCGCTCCGTAGCCGGCCCCAAGGAAGCCTAAGTGATCCCACACAGCAGTTGCTGTGAGCTGCGCGTTTGTCTAACGCGGAGTGTGTAGGAAGAGGAGAGCACAGGTGTCTGCTGCTCGCATTCTGTGATTGATCTCTGATTGCGATAAAGTCAGTTTTCTCTCCGACAAAACGAGTTGTGCAGTCCAGTGTGGCCGAACACAGACCTCCCTGCCTTGGCTCTCTAGGTGTGGTGGTCACAGGTTTTTCTGGTGAGCGTTTGTATAAGCAGCTGTGATATTACAGCTTTGAAATGCCAAGTTCAAACCATCAGATGAATTCTGATTTTTTTTTGTTAAAATCTTATCATAGACATTTTACCAGATTTCTGTTTGTTTGTTTTTTCTTTGTTAGCTCAACATCTCTTTCCCGGCTACTGGCTGCCAAAAGCTCATTGAAGTAGATGATGAGCGTAAGCTCAGGACGTTTTATGAAAAGCGAATGGCCACGGAGGTGCTGGCCGATTCCCTTGGTGAGGAGTGGAAGGTAAGTAGTGCAGAAGGATGTATAAGAGTTATATTTTAAGAGCTGAAAATACAAAATTTCTCCAGTATGCACTTTTCATTCTGTAGTGCTTGTATGGTGTGCGTTTGGCAGTCAAGTTTAAAGTTTCTCTTGCTATATACGTACTGAACTTACTGGTTAGCCTCTTTCGGTACTTTATCTGACTTGGCGGGGGGGGTTCTGCTTTTAAAGTCTTGCGTTTTGCGTTTCTTGCTCCCCTTTGCAGTAGCTTGTTGCTCTTCATTTGAGTGCTGTCTCTTAGTATTCAAGACAAGTTAAATTTGCAGTATAAAACTTGGTCTGTTCAAAATTGACTTTGTTTAAACTGCTGTTAATGTGTAGGGAAAAATGTGTTGGGCTTGGTGGATAGAATTTTCCTGTCTTGGAATAGTTAATTGTTAATATGAACTATGCAGCTGAATTTGAGGAATGTGATCTTTTCTGCTGCCATCTTCACAAGGAAGATAGTCAAACTGACACTTTTCCTTTTGTGTATCACTCTCTAGATGCTCTGTGTTCTGTGCAGATTTCCAGTTTGTCAGGATAACTGGCTTCAGTTAGGTTTACAATTGCAAGCTAAACGAGAATCATAAAAGATGTTGCACTGTGTTCCTTTCCAACAAAACTTAAAAGGGATGTGAATCACCCTAAATGTAAATTCTGGTATATGGAGGTATTTTTTTTATGTTTCTTGAGTAAAGCTGCTGAACTGTTCCAAAGCTGTTGGTGAAAATTGTTTGCACTAGCAGTAACAGTGACTTATGCTGAACCATGGACGTGCTTCTCTGCCGTTCCATGCAGTCTGTTGTGGTACTGCTTCTTGAGGTAATAAACACATGAGTAGCTCAGCGGTGTCTCTCTTTTTGTAGGGATATGTTGTCCGGATAAGCGGTGGCAACGACAAGCAAGGCTTCCCCATGAAGCAGGGTGTCCTGACTCACGGACGTGTCCGCCTTCTGCTCAGCAAGGGCCATTCCTGCTATCGCCCCAGGAGAACCGGCGAGAGAAAGCGCAAGTCTGTCCGCGGCTGCATCGTTGATGCAAACTTGAGTGTCTTGAACTTGGTCATAGTGAAAAAAGGTAAGAGTATGGATGAAACAACCCATAGGTAGACAGACATAGGCACCTAGAAGGAGCCTGCTTGTTAGTCGTTGGTAAGTTGTATGGAATGGAAGTGTCCCAATTTCAGAGTGAATGTGTCTTAAGTCCCTCTGAGCATTGCATTCTTGTAATGCTAAGACTGGTCACTAAAACATTTCTTGTTGCTGCCAGCAACCTGATCATGTCAAGGCAGCCACGGGTAGCTGGAGTGGTGCTGTTGACAGGTGAACGCCAAAGATTAACTAGCATTACCTTGAATTCTTTTGTATTTTAAATTTATTGTTTTGCTGGTGAACCTGGTGCTCAGTAATGCAGTAATTGGCATCTTTAAACTTACATTCCCAAAGGTGAAAAAGACATTCCTGGGCTGACTGATACAACTGTGCCCCGTCGTCTCGGTCCCAAGAGGGCCAGCAGGATCCGTAAGCTGTTCAACCTCTCTAAGGAAGATGATGTTCGCCAGTACGTTGTGAGGAAGCCTCTGAACAAAGAGGGTAAGAACTGCAATAGTACAGCTCTTCAGGTTTCTCTTAATTACTGCCAAGGTGTCCAGCCTACTGCACTGAATAAAGCACAGTTAATAGTGCATCTAGGAAGTTGATGCTCACTATGTTTAAACTTTGTCAGCTGTAATTTGTGGGGGAAAAAGTAGACTTTCTTGGCTGCCTTGTTTTCTTCACTCTTCCCCATGTTTTGTTGTGGTTCGTTCTTAAATGTTTGGTAGAATCTAGAGTAATTTTTACTGGTGTTTCTAAAAAACACCCAAAAGTAGTTGCTGATAGAAGAAAATTAAATACAAGGTGGAATGTTGTTAAAACTTACGGTGTGGGGGAAAGGCAGTGTAGAGAGAAGATGCTAAGATTTTTTTCCTCCTTGCATATGGCATGCAGTCTGAAATGTGGTTTTATTGGCAGGGCACTGCTTTGTTTACTACCTCTCTCTTGCGGTGTAAGATTATAATTTTGGGGTATTTTTGCTTTTGGTCAGGGGAAAAAGTGGGTTAGAAGAATGTGATAAGACTGGGCTACTGTGAAAGTTTGTTGGGGAAACGAATACATCATGTTTTCTCTGTTAAAGAACATGATCCTGGTGGACATAAGACTGTGGTGTATGACTGCTAGTATGTCAGGATTGCTTAGTAAAATTTTATTTTGCAGATGGGTGTAGTAGTGTTTTGTTATCTCATTGTGGACTGTAGATCTGTTTTTTGGAATAACCAATGTGAAATTGTAAATTTGTCAATGTAAAATTGCAGATGGCTTTTTAATGCTGGAAACAGTAGCTTGTTCTGAAAGCTGTATAATAAATTCCTTTCTTACTAAAAAGTCTAGGTCTGGGGGGAGTTACAAGAGACAGGCCTGCTGAGAAGCTAGAAATTCACACTTCATTTCTAATAACAAATCGTGAGCATTAAGACACTATTGTTCATTCTTCATCTGGTGATAATTGATGATTTCCTGTAAAATCTGTGAATATGTTGAACCCTGTAGTTGCTGTAATGTATAGTATGCAAAATAATGTTAGAGTAACAGTAAATCAAACTTACTCTAAAGTTGTCAAGATGTAGCCTCTTCGGAAAGTACTCTGCCACTTCTGCTGATCTGTAGTAATTTTTAGGTAAGAAACCCAGAACGAAGGCTCCCAAGATCCAGCGGCTGGTTACTCCTAGAGTGCTGCAGCATAAGCGCAGGCGTATTGCCCTGAAGAAGCAGCGCACTCAGAAGAACAAGGAGGAAGCTGCAGAGTATGCAAAGCTGTTGGCCAAGAGGATGAAGGTATGTTTGCCATTTTAGCTCAGCTGTATAGAATATAGCTCATCTCCCAGAACAAAGGAATTTGGTAAACTGGACTGTATGCCTACAGCTGCTCATTTTGAATATCTGTGCCCAAATGTGAGTAAAAACATAGCTGGTCAGTTGGGGTTTTTGAATACTTCTTTCTGTTTCTGCCAGTCATAGAGCCATAGAAATCAACCAGGCCCACTAATTTGAGGGCTTTTCTTTAAAGAAATAAAGTTATCACCTCCAAAGATACCTTTTTCTGTAGCTATTTTAGTTCAAATTTATTCTGGTTTAACTTCAAGATTCCCAGGTGGTTGAGTAATTCTGTGGAGAAATGGGATTCAGCAGTTTATCTTGATGGAGGATAAGTTGGCTAGAAGGTGTTTATTAGAATGCGTTTGGCCTTGCTCCTAAAACTGCAGTGACCACTGAACCACTACTGTAAGCAGTATAGCTGGAATATTTGGCAAAGTGCTTCCTGAATTTCATGATTTCCAGATGGAAACAGAGAGATGCACCTTTGGAGTGTTGAGAATTCTACATCAGTTTCTTAACTACTGTGCAAAGACTCAGGTTGTGCTGGTTTGGATACTTGCAGACTAGAGGGGAAGTTACTTTGCTCTATTGACTTACAGAATCCATTCCTTCAACTTGCATTTTCCCTAGTTTGTTCCTTAGTAGATATTTTGAAGTGCTTCATGATATGTAACTTCTCCATACCCTGTGCTTTTCAGGAAGCCAAGGAGAAACGCCAGGAGCAGATTGCCAAGAGGCGCCGGCTTTCTTCTTTGAGAGCTTCTACATCGAAGTCTGAATCAAGTCAGAAGTAAAGGTGTTGTACATGATATTAAAAATACATTGGTACATTTAATTACCAATAAACTCCTTTGGTGGTGAATTTCCAGTGTGGGACTTTGTAGTGCATGTTGTTACTGGCAGTTTCTTAAAAGGCAGTTCAGATAAACTGCATCATGTACAGCAAACTGGAACCACAAACTTGATGCAGCTCTCTTAGAAAGAGATTGTGTCACTTTTAATACTGAATATAGCACTGGTAAAACTTTAAACCTTCAGCTGATTCTTGGCAGAATTAAGTGCAGTTCAGATGCTCACTGGAACAAGTTCCCCAGGGAAGTGGCCACTAACTCTGGAAATATCTGTGCAGTGCTCTTAGTCAAAAGCTTCAGTAGTAGGTACTCCTTTGAGGAGCCCTGGTGTTGCTCTTGATGTTCCTTATGGGTTACTGCAAACATAAGCTATTTAAATTCTGTAGGTATTGCAGCATTCTGGCATCTTTTAAAAAGTTTGGCTTGAAAATTTGACTTGAGGATTAAAAACTACAGTAGCCCTAATGTATGGATAATGGGAATTCAACTCCAAGGTGAAAATACATATATTGGATGTTAAAATAGTCTGCAGCTAAATAGTTCTTAAAATAGCAGTTTGGATCCACTTCAACTTTTGAGATCAGTTCTGTTTCTAGTAAATTAGGTTTCATCACAATCTGAAGTTGAGAATTTTTTTTTATTCTGTGTGGCAAGGCTCTTTCACGTTAGTGCCCCACCTGGCTAGAAGCAGATTTTAAAGCATCAGATAAAAAATCTGGACAAAAAAATCAAAAGTTGCAGAATGTACTGTGGGCAGTACCTTAGGGGCATGGAATGATCAAACCTGCTGTCCTTGAACTTTGAGTTTGTATTAAAATAATGGGATACCCCTCTCTGAAAGGACAGAATTTGCCATCAGGCACTTGTGTGTGTTGGAACCTTGGACCTAGAGACTTGGCCAAAGTGGTTACCAAGCTTTAGGCTTTCACAGCTTAAATTGGATTCTTTTTGAAGGACAACTAAGCAGAAGGGGTTAGGAGGGCTAGTAATTGTGGTTATGCATGAGCTAATTAATGCTGGCTAGTTCAATAAAATTTTAAAAGGGTACCATTATACAGTGTATTTTTTTTTTTATGGAGACCATGTTCATTGCCTACAGTTTATAGTGAAGATCCATAGGCCCTGTTAAACCTGAGCTTCATTAAATAAAAAGGTCCCCTTTTACTCCACATTAGTCCCTCAACTGCAAGAATTAATATGGAGAAAATATAGGTAAGAGAGCAGCACTCACTAGATTCACAGTGTGGAGAATTTTACAGTCTGCAGAAGGGAAATGACACTGTTGCCTCTTCATCGTAGTAAAATGTACTTGCACACGGTTACTTATTCTGGTCAGGGTGAACAAACACTGAGGGGGACAAGCAACAGGAATGTTTTGAATAGGCTACTACTAAGTACTGTGGTATAGGTTGTTCTGTATGGCCTCTTCTGCTGTATAGGCTGAGTATGTCTTTCTCTGAAGCAGTGCAACTCATACCCAGTTGTATTAATGTGTGAAAAAGTCAGTGGGGTCCTGGTTATTTTTATCAAGCTTTGAGGATGTCTGGCCTTGTCAGAGCCAGGAACTACAGGGCCATATCACCACTAGCAAAAAAATCCTTTCTGCACTCTTCTGCCTCCTTTCCTGGAGCTACTTCAGTAGTTCATGTGCTGCTTCCTTCTGCAGTGTTAGGCTTTCAAGTGCAAATCAAGCATATCATGACTTGTTAACTTGAATAACAGTCCTGGCTTGAAGGGACCTTGAAAGATCTTTTGGTCTGGCTTGTTCAGGTCTGTGAAAGGTGGCTCTCCTTGCAGGCATGTCCACCTCGATGGACATCAGTTTAGTGACACACCAAAGGTGTTGAGATTACTTTTGGTCCTATCATCCAGATGACTCATGGAGATGTTTCATGTATCCCAGTACTGATCCCTCAGGGGTCCCCACTTGTGACAGGCTGCCAGCCTCAGTAAAATACCTTGATCACCTGTGAGATGACTCCTGCCTGTCTTTCCCCATCCAATGTGTATTTGATGTTTGTCTAGGACGAGGCTATGGGAAACAGCATCAAGTGCTTTGCCAAGATCCAGTTAAACAATACTGCTCTCTCTCGACATGCTATTTTTCTGTATCACTTACTAATTTTCCCAGGCATGATTTGCCTTTGATAAACTCATACTGAGTTTCCCCAGTCACCTACTTTCATCATGGCTTTAGATGACTCAAATCCCCAGCTTGAAAAAGGTTAATGAAATAAGAGTATGTTTTCTCTGCCCCTATGCACTTCCGGCTTTACTGCAGTAGAAACTGCAATAAAAGCACAAGGCCAGCAGCCGCAGAAGTCCCTTAACAGCTTAATAGCAGTTCAAGACCTGTGATAATAAACACAATACTATGTGCTATCTGGGAAGAGCAGCTTTCCTTGAATGTTTCAGGAGTTTCAGCGGGATTTCTGCTCTTTAAGGACAGTTTTTCTTCAAGTCTGAAGCTTGGCTGCAAACTCAGAGACATCTTAAGCTTCAGGGCAAGTAAAGGACACTGGTCAGAACCTGACAGGTTGCCACTTTATTTCTTCACAACCTAGGAAATTATACATGTAACACTGACAACAGGTAACCACTTAACCAGCAAGGTCTGAATTTAGACAGCGACACAAAAATGAAAAAATGCTAAAGGAACTCTAAACAAAAATGTTGGAACATTCCTCTGAATTACTCTTGTAACTAGGTGGAGTGAGCCTCTGTTCTTTCCAGCAGTTTCTATCTGCCACCTATCTCTACGGAAATGAAGACTCCTCCAGGCAACTCTGGAAAACAGTAATGTGCAAACACCTGCTGAAGTAGGGCAGTGGACGGTCAAGTCTGAGCATTTTTTAGGGCAGTCTCAGGGGTAAGTTGGTGCCCACCAGGAACACAAGATTTTTCCTGCTCAGCTGCTCTTCAGCCTGAATTGGCACATGCAATTATTCCTACACAGAGTCAAGACCTTTTGGATTGCTTGTGGATCCCATCAGTTCTCCAGCCTGGCAAGTTAGTTGACTCTTCCTTTTCTTTGAGACAGTAGAAATTTCTCTGTACAGAGGTGGGAGTAACTATCCCTATTAGTAGGGAACTGCCACTCAAGGTGGCTCTGAACACATGAAGGATGAGAGTTTCCTTAAGCAAGCACCTTCTGTTATTTTCATTCCCTCGAATTTCCCACCAGATTCTGGCACAGGAAGTAGCAGTTCCCTCCTCTCTACAGCTTCAAACCCAAACCCCGTATTCATGCTTCTTTGGGGATTCCTCAAATGGAAGCATTTGTTCCTGCATAGAATTCTACCTCTTTTCTATCTCCTCCCTCAACAGGCCACATGAAGTGTAGGAAATGTGAACACAGGGTAACATTTTCGCAATCTAGCTAAAATTAGGTCTGGAAATAATAAATATGGGTTTATTATTAATCTTATCCACAAGATATCAACCTGTGTTATGCATATCAGTCTCATCAGCAAGAAAGGTCTTTAGGGTCTTGTATTGTTACTGTCAGATTAATGAACTGACTGTTGTACATGAGGGGGTTTGAAAAATACTCAGTTGTGGAGATGAAGGCCTGAGGCACTGGCAATTTCTACTACCTAAATTTCATCTCAGCCTCACTCCTATTCCTGCTCCATTAAAAAAAAAAAAAAAACAAAAAACCAAACTCAGAAAGACCTCCTGGAAACTACATGTAACCTGAAGCTATGTTATGAGTCAAGAGGTCCACCAACGTTTTTGCAAGCTAGGATGAAAGCATCACTCTGTGCCCCCATTACAAAGCCATTGAGGAACTTAGAACTCCTGGGAAGTGTTCTCCCAAGTAAAGCCACAATTATGCTGCAGAGAGCACCAGCTGTCATCAGGAAGCCAGGGGCCATGTTTTTCCTACAAACAAGAGCTTTACAGATTCTGTCACAATGAGCCTGAATTTCGGCTGTTCTTACCAATACTGACGCCCAGTGCTTGCTGAAGGCACCACAGAGCCATCCTCTCTAGAAGCTACATCTCCACAAGTGAATCCCATTATTTTCCCTGTCCCCCTGCCTCTGCTCTTTCCCACAATTCAGAAGCCACTGACTGAGGTACTGTAAAATAATTACCCCAAAAGACAGTCAAAAGTCTTTTGCCCAACTATAGGCTGAATTTGCACTCAAGATTGAATTCTGTCAGTCATGTAAATTCTAGTGGTGAAAAAAGCTGAACAATGGCACATTTTTACATAGGATGCGTATATATTTTATTCTGGGAACAACATTAAAAATTGTTTCTTAGTCTAGAATATCTATACAGAATTCAGGATATAGAGTGCCCTTTTAAAATCAAATTTTTGTCAAATGTACAAAAATATTACAGAGAAACATTTGTTAATCAAAGCACAGTAAATGGATGCCATTTTCAACAGTTCAAAACAGTCTCTAAACCAGTGCAAATTTTATTGCATTAAGCTTCCCAGCTCACTTAATAGATCCATAATTTATTCACACTACATCATTTCATCCTTGTTACAATACAGTTTATTTTAAGCTCCTAATAGGAGTTTATTGTGCTTCTAAACAACAGCAAACAATCCCTTTTAGTTGCACCATTGGTTGATGCAGACTGAAAGAACAAATAAAAACGCCATCCGATCATCACGATATACAGCACAGGAGAGTACAGAACTAGAATCCAATTCAACCATTCAGTTTCAACACTTACAAGTTAAAAGGGTGTTTGTTTCTAAAAAGATCTCTAGTGAAAAGCTGATATACAGAATGCATTTTAAGATTTTTATTAGTTGAAAGAAAAAGTAACCCTTTTGTTGAAAATATACAGTTATGTGAATAAGATTACCTGCTTACTGTTAATAAAATAGGAGCTATCTGCATTGAAATAATTGTTGAATTAAGAGTTTTAAAAAGAGAAAACTACTGAGAGGATTCTTCAGTTCCTTACATTTTAACAATTTGTTTTAAAAATAAAATTTCTATGATCTAATTAATATACATTTTGAAAATATCCCCTATATTGCAGTTATTCAAGGAAAGCAGTAAACTCAATGATAGGTATACTCTTTTAGCTGCAGCAATACAAAAAGCCATTAATTCACAGTTAAAATAGAATATTACTCATTCACAAGTGCAATGTAGCTTGAGCTTAGCCAATGTGAAATTCAACCAGGAACAAGACTAAGTTACTTGCAAAATTAATTTAGTTTGAAACACATATAGTAAATAAAGTATTTTCAATTATAATTGTATTGTCTAAACTTGAGTTATACAAAATGTGAAGACAGGATATAAGTAACATACAGATGCTTCTAGTAACATGTAAAAGCTGGTATCAATTACTCTGCCAACACTGCAGCCACATCACTCTCCTAGACCTAAAGGGTTTTCAAAATTGTTAGGTTTTGGTGATGTGCCAGAATACAATTAATAATAATAATTTAAAAAAAGCTTTGTAACTTAAGAATCCTGATTTTAAACATTTAAGACCTTATTTGTTGTTTTAATTCCACAAAATCCCCAGCTCTTCTCATGTGAGCACACAAGCTGTATATGTAACTGATTTACAGCTGGGTGAAAGATGCAAGATAGTATCTTAGTACAACTGGCTGCAGTTCAACCTCCTTAGGGAAACAATTCAAGGAAGCTTCTCCTTGATAACTTCTTCCAATACAAACTTCCCAAGTTCTTAAGCATACCTGAAATTCATTATTTGCATCCACTTCTGTTATCAGGTTGTCTTACACCCTCATTTTGCGCATACATTGCATATTTTGAAGTTAATGCTGATCTGCAAATGTTTTCTTCAGGTTGTACGTGGGAATTACAAAATATACGCAGAAGAATCATCTCCTAAACAGTGGCTGCAGAGATACTATAAAGAGTATTTGGAGGCAAGATTTCACAAGTGAGCAAAATGCTACTTCTTCTGTTTACATTGACAGAAAAACAGAACGAAAATCTAGCTTGCCCTCATCCCTCCTTCACAACACTTTGCTCAGATCAGTAATGTATTATGGATTCAGATAAATTTGGATTCCTAGGAGTTGGGTGTCAAACAAGTTAGAAGCATTTGCACGTAACTGAGTCATCCCCATGAAGCAAAAGAAGTTCATCCTGTCAACTAAATTGCAGAAGTGTGTCCCTAGTGCCTAATTTTTCAGAAGAACAAAAGCATTCAATGCACTCACAAAAAACTTTTGAAACTTTTCCCTCGTTATTTTTGGCCAGATTTTGTGAAACTCTTACCTTTTTTCCCCCCCAAAAAGCATCTGAGATAAAAACAAATTGTTTTCAGAGATCTCCCTTTTCATCTGAGCTATGGATTACATTAAAAAAAACAGCTGATTAGTTAGCTACTCTAACAGCTAAGCAATAAAAATTCCCTATAGAAAGGATAAGGTCTTCCTTTTTTATTCTATAGTAAAGAATCAATTCCAAAATGCAGATTCAAGATTTCAAGTAGCTACATGCAGGATTTCTACCACTCTGAAATCCAGGTGCCTACACCAGGAATAGCAGATAATTTGTAGTGTAAAAAAATGCCAATATGTAAGAGAAAATCAAAGCAAGTTCAATTCTGCAGCTGTCCTTTTCTCCTCTGGTTTTACTTTTGTTGGGGGTTTTTTGTTTGTTTTGTGTATATAGCTGGGAAAGGTTTAACAACACTAGATGTTGTAACACAATCTGCTTTGCTGTCTTTACAACACTACTACCTTATTAATCTATATTTTAAGCAACAGATGAGAAAGTTGTTTGGAAATAAAGATGATGTGTTTACAGAAACTAGTTCATAATAATGGTATTTACTATGTTTTAAAACTGTTTGGATGTCACATATCTAAAACAGCACTCACTAGACAGATTTTCCTTGCCATTTAATGAGCTGGGAGAATTTAAAGGTAACTAAAACTTGAGTCCTTGCAAGTTGCATCATATAATCACATGGTTTGCGCATTTAACACTCAAAAATAGTCATTCTGCAGCTGTCTGTTGAAAAAGAATGTATAGAGTTATATAGAAAAATTTGCTGGGTTTGATTTGTAGAAATATTAAGTTGTTTGGACCAATGCTTTAGATAGACTTTAATTTTAGAAGGATGGAACCATGCCAATTATCTAACGGAGAAGAGAGGAAAAGATAAAGAATCAAGGACTGTTCTTTAATTTTGATGTAGGTCAGATATCACCAAGCAACTATGCATGAACCCAAAGAACAAACAATTTAAAAAAAAATTCATTGTGTGCTTTCTTGCTTTTAGTTGTCGAGAAAGCACAATAGTTTTATCAGGAGAGAATCTGTCCAGGTAATATCCCCATATTAACTTAGGATCAGCACTTTTAGACAAAATACAAGGCATCAGTCTATGATGTAAATATATTTTGTCATAAATAGTGCAACTCCCTTGTTTTCACCTCATGAAAAAAAGGTTTTATTGTTTCATGTACAAAACTGTTCCATACAGATCTTCATCCCTCATCATTTTGAAGAATGAAAATGTTTAAAAGTAGTATCAAGTAAATACATTCATACCCAGGTGCAATTAATATTTTAAGCTATGCTCCTTTTACATGCTACAAATACCTTTTATTCTCTACGAATTATTCCATTATAAAAGCCATACCACCAACTTTCAGCAAAAACCTGGAATAAATCTTATCATATTCTTGAAGTAACAGAAACATTTAAACTGTTGACCAGTATCCAGGCTCTCCTTGCCAAGATGACTACCATAGTCGATTAAATACGTGAGGTGAGGAAGTGTCTTATCTACTAGAAGCAATACAAAAGATGGATACATCTTTTCAGATCACACATATAAGCACTTCATTTCTGCTAATATACACCTTGAATATCTCCTTTATAAATACATCTTAATTGAAATATTGAATCTGGACTATCAGTGCAAAATAATTAACCCACAGGCTAGTACGAAACCAAGGAAGAGGGTGATCAAGAATTCGAGGAAGACACCTCTTAAGCACACATGCAAATAGTATAAAGCATAACATTTTTTCAGGCAGTATCTGTTGACAGTTCTTGTGTGTATTCTAATATCATTTGAGCTTCCTACATAAATTTTAGAAAGCCATCCATTTCTGAGCTGCTTTGTTGTAGAAGCCTATCCTTCTTTGGAGAATGCAGCCAGTATGTGTACAGGATCTTATAGTTTATCAGATAGAGTACACAGGAAAGTTGAGTGTAAGTCTCTGTTTTCTCACAGCTGTAGACACACATTTTGAAAGTCAGCAAAGGTAATTCAGAATACTGATTGGGACAAGAGTCAGGAGAAGGGTAGCAACTTAAGGTACTGTGATCTGATGAAAGCAAGTGTGTTGCAGCTTCCAATCCAAGGTTTCAAATATTTACATTCATACAACCATACCACACACTAATAAAAGGATCCCTCTCTAGGTAAAGGTCATTTTAAAGAAGCATTGAAGAATCTGATCACTGGAAAAGTACTTCATTAAAATACACCAATATTGGTGGCCCTTAAGAAAGTCACCAACTATAGACTGCTGTTTTGTCATCAGCTTTTTGAACAACTTGATATTGTAGAGGAAAATTTTGAGGAAATTAAAGAATATATATGGAGGGAAAGCAGATCAACCGCTGCAACAAATGCATAATTTTAAAACATTTTGACATACTTTACAATATGCCTATGAGATGTATGAGAAGAACATATGTTGCAGCTCAATGAAACTGGTTTGACAAATTGCTCAATTAACACATTTTGAGACTCGAAAGTGTATATGTCACCATGCTCTTGGGTTTGTTCAACCTTCGCTTTTGTCTCTCCAAAGTTTGGTGTGTGTCCTCCTTGTTTTTATATTAAAGGTGCTCCAAAGCATTTCCTGCAACACTCAACCCTGCTGCTTGGTGGAACATCTATTCTCTGCATCTTTTCAAGGACTTCCTTTGGTAGTTTTTTAAGTGCAAGTCTGTATTCACTATCAAAGACCTCTGAAATAGAAAAAACACAGTAGAGGTTATTTAAGAAACACTGTACAACGCACACTACTATTCCTATAAAATGCTTTTGGTGAGTTTTACATAGTAACAAAATTATCTTCATCAACTAGATGCTGGGTTTTTTTTTTTTTTAAAATGCACCTTCTCAGAGAACCTGAAAAGCATCTCCGTAAGATGGTGTGGCACCACAACACATCACAGTGGATGCCCATTGCTTTCACAGTTCCATTTGCCTGTTTCCAATGTATTTTCCCCATCACATTCCATAAGTGAGTCACTTTGATTGCGTAGAAGACAGGATAGAAGAGATCAGGAGAGGGTGGAAAATCAGGTGTTTAGACAACAGAGGTCTGTTATGTGGGTCAGAGAAAGATGGACAAGACTGAAAACAAGCTTTCAGACATGAAGAACTAAAATATCAAGGTCCTCAAATACTCTTTGTTGAAAGTAACTCATTACTGGTTTCAAACAAAGTCAAAATTAATGGTTCCATCTCAATTATATTTACATAAAAGCAGCACCTAAAGACTGACAGTGCAGTACTTTTCACTAAAATACAAAAGAATCTTAGAAAGAGATTTTATATACTAGCTTTCATGTAAAATATCCACAGGGACTACGTATTTCACAGTATTTTTTACTTACCAATGTCAATGTTTTCTCTTCCAAGAGACACCAGAGACAGGAAAAGAATTTCCCTGTAAAAACTCCTAGGGGAATATTTTGAAGGGTGAGTTAATGAAAGCATCAACTATCCTGTTTACAAAGTCATTATTGAAGACTTCCATTATGTACTTTCTGCAAATGTTCTGTTAACCTTGCTTGTGAAGAAAGTCACCAATCTATGTGTATACTAGCTTAAGGTTTTCTAATGCCTGAATACTTTTACTTGATGCAGAAAGCCATATTATTGCCAAATCCCAGTAGTTATATTTTCTATGAAAAATTCCTCTGCCATAGAAATGGCCTAACAAACAAGAAATACTAAACTAACCACCACTTTTTTATTATTAATTCATTCCTGCCTGACCATGAAGCAAAGTGTGGGTGTGAGTTTCTTTCAGATCACCCACACTTTTGTTTTTTGTTTCAGAATGTCATGGTCAATCTCAGAAATAGATATCATTAAATAATCAGATATTATTTTTTCCCCTTGTGGAAGTCATTAAGATGCTTCCCTAGGCAGATCAGTTTCTGTTTCTTTTCAATAACTACAAAGCACAGAAACAAAGATGACTTAGCACGACACACTTCAAAAACATCTTGTATCTTCTGTAATTTACTTCAGGGTCTGTGCTTTTGTACAAAGCCTTCCTTGAGCTGCAGTGCAGGCTACAAAATGTTCCATACAAGAATTATTTACACATCTCCCTCTCTGTGTGGCTCATGCTGCATCCACTTTTCATAGCCAGTACTCCAGCTTGCTAGAATTTCAGAAGATATAACTAGGAATAATATTCCACACACTGAAATAGGATGCTGCAGACTTGTATTTATCAATGTGCTAGATCTGGAGCAACATCAAAATCTGCGTAATTAATACCTGTATTTTTCTTAGTAATTGTAAAATGTCCATTTTTATTAAAGAATGATATTAATCCATTTGATCTGGATGAACTATACATCTGAATATAAAGTGTATCTATTTGTAAACACTGACATAGAAAAAATACACATGTATTTTGGTGGACACAAATGAAACAGAATCTTCCCCAGAGGTCCTTACGAAATCATCACTATGAAATGTATACAGTCTGATCTTATTTAATTTTTAGAGGGGAGAAACTAAGAAGAGACTATGCCTTTACCTCTGTCGTTTCACATCTGGCTTAATTTTTTGTAGGAGGAGGTTGATCGGCTTAATAACATCATTGTGTTGAATACTTAATTTGATGTTCTCTAACAAAGTGTTTGTTTCCTGCTGATCTTCTGCCAGTGTGGAGGGTTTCTTTTCAGAACAATCTGGGAAGTGGAAACAAAAAGATTATTACAGCAGTAAAGATTTTTTTTTTTCACTTTAATAAGCAGAAGTATTTCCTAAAGTGAGATACACATAAAGAATCTCTACTCAATCTACAGAATTCTTTTTATAACAGAAGGACCTTGTCTGCTTATAGCCTTCACTCAAAAGTGACATTAACCAGAAGTTACAGGATGCATCAAGTATCCACGTGGAGAAGGTCCCACATGACAGAGAAATACAAGTGATTGAAGAGCACCCAGTATCAAATGTTGCCTGTGATAGTTGGTTAGTTCAGTTTTATTGCTACACTTAAAAATTAGGTTCACTGCAAGAAGATTATTGTTACACAAGGGAAAAGAAGCAAAATAGAAGTGTCATTTGTTTTAGCAAAGAAACTTCTCTTATCAAAACCCTTCTGAAAAGCCACCTACAATTAACTGATAACTTTAGGATACATATTAAAATAGATAATGCACAGTTGAATCAAACAGGAAAGAAAATTATCAAGACATTTACCATCATGAATTATTACTTTAAATGCCACATTCAGAATAACACGGAACTATTATTTTCTGGAAGACAGTGACTCATGGGGGAAGAGTAAGTCCATGTACTGGCAAAGAATTAAGTTTACAGATTAGGTAGCGAGTACATGGTGTGTAAATGAATTGCAGACCAAGCCTAGTAATCTTCACCACATCAGCATGATGTTTTCATAAAATTGACATATATGATGCCTTACAAATCTAATTCTGTGTTTTCAGAATATTTTCTGACACTGCTATATGGCCTGTCTATTTTTATTCCACATCTAAAACAGGCCCTTTGCTCCTTTTGTTTACATGAATATATATATTTATGCATCTTCATTCATGACTAGATTATTTGGGGATGCTTTTCATCTATTATGGTTACATCAATATGCTTTTTGGACTCTGAGGGAAATAACACATGTTCTTGACTGTAATTTTCTGATCAGTCTCTTTATTTTTATGACATTTTTCAACAAACCCCTTTTAACTCCTTAGAACCAAAATTAGCACACATCATAGTTTTTAGCATACTTTTTACTAGTTAAAACATGGATTTATAAGCTTAAGTCAACAAAGTTTTTTTGATGATCAGAAGTAAGGAAATCCTTAAGTTCTTTTAACCAGTCTGCCTGATGTTATGCTAGACAAGGCTTTCTTTGATCTTACTTTTTGGCAGTCACAAGGGGTGCCAAATGTACCTATTCAAGGGACTGGTGATGTTTCATTCATTTACAGAAGTAAAAGATATTTTTTTGTAATACAGCCTTCTTGTACATGCCTGCATAGCTATTACCAGATAATGCAGTGAAACATTCAAATCAAGAGAGGCTTATTTAGCACCACATCTTGAGCAATCAGCAATTCCTCACATCCTGTAAGTGTATGACACATGATGAGCATATCAAACTTATTTTCTCAACTAATTTGATACCTAGACTATGTAAGGGATTGCAGATTCTTCACATGCTAAAAAATATTGCAAATTGATGGGCTGTGCACACTTCAGCCACTATAAACCAATGGTTTCTTTCCATAGTCTCTTCTCCCTGTTTTCTGTAGCATTTGTTTTACTTACTGAGATTTCTCCAAGATATATAGAGGGGTTCCCCTGGCTCTTGGTGGAGGTTGATATTGTCCCATAGAAGATGGATGTATACTAGCTTGCTGTCTTGAGCAAGAGATGTCAAAGGAAGCTAAAACACATGAGGAAAGTGAGGATGTTTTAAAAAGACCAGTACAGTGTTACATTATTTAAAAATCCTGCTCTTTTACTGTTTTTGTAAACAAAGAAGGTTAACTTTAGTTTGAAACTAACAAACAGGAGTAGATGTTATCTTCTACAGTAAACTGCACTCAACAGAGCAGTCACAAGTACTGCAACATTTAATTGCCTTTTTTAGTTTATCCTAATATATGAAGACCATTTAGTTTTCTACAGGCATCTGAAGAAAATATTTATGAATATATATCTGGAAATATCTTTTGTGCACCAGACATCATACTTGATCTGTACTACTAATCATACCATATTGCAATATTTTCTGACCTGATGAACACTTTGGTATGCATGCCTACATGTTGGCCATCCCAAAAAGCGGAAAGAACTTCATAAGTATACACGTATGAACTATTTATTTCCATTAAAAATATATCATAGTCAAAACAACACTTACATAATTATTTTATAAAATTAAGTGCCTCTGGAATCACTAATACAATAAGAAATACCAGGCAAGAAAAACTCACCACTTACTGTATCTATTTAAATAATTACATGATATGTCCCATCTTGTGTTTTCCCTGTTAATGCATTGTGGTGTTCCAGGATGCTTTAGATTCCATTGGTATTGTCTTCAACTACATTTATCGGAAAATTTTTCTCAGTTCTAGGTGGGTGTTTTTTGAAATTGAGGGAAAGAATTTTAAAGTAAGTGTGTACAAGTACCTAGGAAAATACTACTTTTTTGGCATGCATCAGGTACAAATACGTATTTATTTCAATTTGTACCTACACATAAAAATCATACCGGTTTCAATCTACTTTAAATTAGAAAGGCAAAATACTCAAAAGATAGATCTGTTCTACATTCTTTTGTTTGAGTCAAGTAATAATGAAACTCAGTGGAATTTGAATAGCATAAGCTATTCTTGGAAGAGAAGAAAAAATACTATCCAATGACTTTAAAGATTGCAAACTCAAGATTGTGTAACTCACTCTGTGTGTATATTGCAATATATTACATTTTCTGATTTCTTCGCAGACATATCTTGTTTCCTACTCCTCAATGAATCTTACTCTCCGGCTTTTTAAAAGAGACCATCTTGACTAGAATTTGAAGACTCTTTTCACACATCTCCCTTCAAGAATCCTTGTGGGAAACAAACCTATCCACTTATATAATAAAAACACAAGAACTTACATTCAGCTGTTCAGGAATTACTTACCCAGATGTTTTGAACCAAGCTCTCCAACTTAACTCACTGTAATACCTGCCGAGCTAAGATGAGGAAGCCATTTACCTGCACTCCCTCATTGCAGTGTTCAGATGTTAGAATGAGTCCAGGTAAGTTGCTGGGCAGATCCAACCGTTGGAAATACCAGACTAGGTTCCAGAAGATTATGGGGTGTTGATTGATGAATTTGGATGTATGAATTACTTGCTCTCCCTCATTCTCCAATAGTGACTCAAGCTCCTTATGCAGTACCAATGGGCTCAAATAGGGTACAGATAGAGGGGCAGGGTTAGGTTGTTTTATTAAAGGATCCTAAAAACAGAACATGCACAAAAAAAGTTTTGGTTTTTTGGCTTTCTTCCTTTATTTTGGGGTTGGGTTGGTTTGTTGTGGGGTTTTTGTTTGTTTTTGCTTTTGCTTTTTTACTAAATCATAGAAGATTTTTCTTTCAGAAATACTTTTCAGGATTACTTGCTCTGGAAACCTTCATTGCAGAGTTTCTTTTGACACTTGTAAGAAGCTTCTGGAGCTACTAAACACACAGTAATTTTAACAGCATCAGCAGTTTTGACTGTTGGGGATTTCTTAATTTTAAATAGCAATCACCTAGGCTATCTCTATTAACAACAAGAAAAAGAAAGCTAATTTTTTAGAACTTGCTCCTGATTGTGCAGTTTCACGCTATCTAAGCTGCTAGCCAGTATCAAACCTCCAGCAACGGAAATGGAAGAGAAATGTCAGTAATTACATCAGCTGTGGAACTGAATCATGACTTCACATGATAAGGCAACCTCTGGAAAATAGCAACTATTGAGAGAGGAGAAACACTCTTTTTTACAAGAGTCTCAATACTGCCTCTTACCTTCTCCCATCCACTCAACAGGTAAGCCTAACAGAATATACAGTAGGAATTTAAGTAAATGCACAGAAATGGAACAAACTTTCATTCTTGCTATGTTTTGCACTAGTGTTTAGTCAGCTGTCAGAGTTGCTTTACTATTGAACTTCCAGCTTTAGAAAGACAAAGATTAGCTTCATTCTGTTATTACATTTCAAATCAAGTTGAACTTGAGTATAGGAAAAGCAATTTTAGATTAACTAAACTAAGTTTTTTTTTCTGTTGTAAGAAGGGGAAAATATTGGCCATTCCCATTCCCCAAATGGACAAGAATTCTAGTAGTAGAATATTATTAAGTTCATTGCCTTCAATATTTTTCTCTCAACTGAATATGAAGCTTCTAGACTTACCACAGCTTCCTGCAAACTATTTGGAAGGCTAACTGTTGAAATGCCATGAGACGGTCTCTGGGAGAGATCAATGTTTTGCAGCGGGCCTCCGACACTGTGGCTCCGAGTCAAGGACACTCCCCTTTTTGGTGGATTATTGGCATGTGTCTTCATGGCTGTGGGATCTGTAGTCTGTTCTTCTGTCAAATCACTGTGTGAATTTTAGAAGAAAATATGCTAATATTTCAGCATTTCTATGGCAACAGGAAGGAAGCAGAGACAGGCTGCCAAGTGAAGATCCCAAACCAATTTTCTCTATTATTGTTTAGGGAAACATAGAACAAAATGCCTCTCAGACTAGTATAAACATCCCTTCAGAAAAGCTAGTTGTAACTTATGAATCTGAAAGCACTGCAGTTCTGTACAGAAATCACTGCTCTTGTACAGCACTACCTTGCTTAAAAAACCAGCAACCCACAGTTTTACCAATCCATAAAGATTATCTTTTGACTACGCTCATCTTTACTTCCTCTTCTCTTCTAAGTGTTCTAAGTGTCATAAACAGAACAACAGTGTAGCAGAAAGCAATTTGAAAATTGCATGCCAAAGTAATAATAATAAAAAATTAAGTCAAACTCATCCAGCAAGCTAATTTAAGTAAGGCTTGTCAGACTTAACACAAACAATCAAGGCATTTGCAGATCTGGGAATATTTGTTCTGTGCTCCTTATAATTACAGTGGATAAAACTACAGCTTCAACTACAAAATGGAAGAACAAACAAAGTGAAACAGAAAGTGTGTGCTTCCATATAATCTGTAGAGAGACAAAGGGATTATTTACAAGTGATTTACAGTCCTAAATTTTACTGTAGTTAAAAATACACTGTCATCAAAATTAGGATGTTAACATAAGCAATACCACCTTTAATTTTTAGTGTACTAAGACTAACTACTATTGCATTGATTTAAGTTTTAGTTGTCTGACACAGGCATTAGCTCATTACTCTCAGGCATTAATACTCTGGAATTTCAAACTGATTGAGGATTTAAAAAATCCCAAACAGTTACAACAAAATGTAACCAATCCCAGCAGAAAGGTCAAAATTCATAGCAGAATTATTTCAGTTCTTCCCTCATCCAACGTGACACCTTCTCCTTAATGCTTTTTTTCCTTAAACTGTTTCAAAAGGGGTACTGTTTTTCAGAGTTTCAGTTTTACATAGGATTTTTTTTGTCAGAGAACACAAGCTTGGCACAAGTCTTGAGTGCTCCCAGAACTTTTCTCTCAAGCCAAGTGTTCTGGCAAATGGACTTATTTTTTCCTATAATGCAATGTACTTCTTACTAAATCATACATACAAGGAAAGGAGAATCAATGTTCAAATTTCTGTATGAATTTAAATGGTGATTGGGTTTTAACCACACTGAGTAGAGGTTTTACCTATTGATCAATAGCAGATAAAGTTTCATTTCTATACCTGTATCTCTAGAACCTACATATCGGTGAAATGAGTTTACTTCAAACTGATAAAAGCAAGCTTAAAACATCCAAACAGTGAGAAAGGAAAGAGATGATCTTCAAGTTACAACTGTACCTCACCACATTTGGTATAAAAGCCAACCTTTACCCTTGTAAGTGTGGAAGCACTGATGCATTTCTGACAGAACTGACAATCCTGTTTTACCTACCCCTGCTCAGCTGCAGAGCTGGTTTCTTCAGCTATGGTGTGGCTGGACTGCAGGTGATCTGAAAAACTGATCAAGTCAGCAACGGCTGGACTGGTCAACAGTTTTTGCTCCAGAGGATCTGTGGTTAATGGGAGGGTGCCACTCTGTAAACTATCTCCTGAGGTACTTTGCTTCAGGAAAAAGCTAAAGTTACAACATGAATGGGAGGGAGGGGAAAAAAGGTAAAGATATAAACATAAAATCATAAAGTTATTTTCTACATTTACTTTTAAAAAATAACAAAAAAAGGAAACACATCATTAAAAAGCTTGACAACAGGACATAAATTTCATGTCCTACTCTCACCCCTGCAACTTATAGAGGCAGAGTAAATGAACTCATAGAGAGATTTGATCTGCAAAAGACATCCTACACTGTACATAAATCATTACAAGTTAACTTAGTTTGTAATGGTTTCAAATCAGCACCAGTGAATTAACAGGTGAAATCATCACTGAATATGGTTGCTGTTGTAATGTGAAATTACAGACTACACGATCATACACCATTATAAGCACATGACAACACAAATGTGTCTTGCTTTGCTAAGTCTCTAAAGTACACACTCTACACTTAGTACAGATGTTCAATTTCTGCATTAAAGAACACTAGTGGAATCTCTGTTTCAAGCGATAACCACTACAGTGAGAGCTGGAACTTAAAATTTGAAGTTCCATTTTTCACAGTGCAACTAAAAGAGGTTAAAAACACTAAGCAGAGAAGCTTAAACTGGAGAAACAATAAGGTGGAGCATCTGGAACTAAAAGCTTCTATCAGTCTTGGTCTGGGAAAAATTCTTTGCTGACAGACTTAAAAACATCTTCATATGCTTTTATAAACTTTGAAGTTCATAGGCTTTGTTTTAACATCCAAATAAAATGAAAACTGACTTACACCTTCTGTACAGTTATGCTTACAAAGAAAATATGAAACAAAAATGTGATAAAAAGGCAACCAGTTCTTTGAGTTTTGGCTGTTTTACAATGCAACTCAATAGTTTACACAACTTATATTTCCTTCAGTACAATCACGACCAATGACGAATAGGCAGTAACATACTTGTGTACATGTAGATGGGGAAAGTTACCAAAGATCCTCTTGTGAAAAAAATACAACCATGCACAGGTACAAAGGCAGAAATGGAGCATCTATAAAACACACTGACCTTGCAGAGCCACGAAGGTCTTTAAATTCAACATTAAGCAAAGGTAGGAAGGTACTTTTACAGAAAGGGCAGGTAGTGTTCAAGTTTGAGTCGTCTGCTGTCCACCCAGCCATGATTTCTTCATCATAAACCAAAGCATCACAAGCTCTACATTGAGAGCAGCTCGACATCAAGACCTAGAACAGCAAATAATTAATATTATTGGGGTTCTTTTACAATTTTTCTTTGTAGGCTTAGTACCCATGGAAGTTTAACAGGTATCAGAAGGCCAGTGGGAAGAAATGAGTGAGTTCACCTTCTTTCTCACCATACTCAGAATGATCTCATCCACATTTAACTTTTACCTATGAAATAAAGATATTAGTAAAATATTTCTGGCATGAAAGAATCATTACCCTAAAAGACTACTAATTTAGCATTTGCAATTGCTTGCTTCTACAAAGACTTCAGCACATACAAATTGTTTTGAATTGTATAAGTAGATTAAGGTGTACTTATCCAAAAGGGGAAAGAAATCCCACAAATCCAATCAAACACAAAAGAAACCTTTATAAAAGATGTGTTGACCCTGGCTGGAGGCCAGGTGCTCACCAAAGCCACTCTAGCAATCTCCCTGTTCAAGTGAATAGGGGAAGAAAAATGTGACAAAAGGCTTGTGAGTCATGATAGGGACAAGGAGATCACTCAGCAATCATTGTCACAAAACAAGCTCGACTAGGGGAAATTATTGCCAGTTAAAAGTTCAAGTAGGGTAATGAGAGATTACCACCAAATTTTACAACACCTTCCCCCACCCCTCCCTTCTTCTCAGGTTTCACTTTAATTTCCGACTTTTCCACCCTCTTCCCTGAAATGGCAGATGGGAATGGTGAATGAAGATTATGGTCAATTCATCCCATGTTTTTCTGACATTCCTTCCTCCTCACACTCTTCCCCTGCTCCAGCATGGTGTCCCTCCCACAGGACATAGTCTTACACAAAGTTCTCCAACGTAAGCCCTTCCCATAGGCTTCAGTTCTTTACCAGCTGCTCCAGCATGGATCTCCTGCAGGGTCATGAGTCCTGCTGGCAAACATGCTCCAACCCAGGCTCCTCTCCCCATGGGGTCATAGGTCCTGCCAGAAGAACTGGCTCCTGTTTATAAGGTGAGCTTCCTGTCCCTCCTTCTGCACTGACCTAAATATCTGCCAAGGGATTTTCTGTCACCTGTCTCCTGCTGCTGCTGTTGCACAGCATTCTTTTTCCTTCTCAAATACACTACCCCAGTGTTGCTGCCACTGTCAGGCTTGGCCTTGGCCAGCGGTGGGTCTATCCTGGAGCTGGCTGGCATTGGCTCTGTTGGACATAGGGGAAAGTTCTGGCAGCTCCTCTTCTACCAAATCCTTACCATGCAAACCCAGTACAGGTGGAAAACCAGAATGTTATGTCTTTAGCTAACAGAAGTTTCACCACTAAACAAGATAGAGAACTGGAGAAAAGATGGCAAAATTAATGCTGTACTAACTGAAGAATGGACTATACAGCTTGTTCCTCTTACTTCATTGTTTCAGTTACATGGGAGAAAAACCCCAAAAAACCAGCATCAAACCCAGCTTCTAATAAATTTTAGAGCTAATGTAATTTAGATATTCATTATAATGACTTTTTTTACTATGCTATACCCTTTATATAATGCAATACAGAAGTTTGACAAGCCTGGATGTCCACTACACCAAACATAAGAGAAAATGACACAGGATCTAGCAAAATAACACTAAAGCTGAAAGAAAAGCAACCAAGGCAAACATAGCGACCACTGCCTATGTATCTAAATCTGAAAACATCTACAGGTAATAACTGAAACAGAGAACCATACTAAAATATTATTTCATTTGTTTTGGCTGGGATAGAGTTAATTTTCTTGTTAGTATTCTTTATAATCCTGTGTTTCAGTTTCAGACTGGTAACCAGCTCCATGTTAATTGAGAACACTCTAATGTTTTAGTTATTCTGGCACAGAGCTTTATACATCATCACGGACTTATTTAAATACTTGCACAACTCAGCCAGGAGGCTGTGAGAGGACACAGCCAGGACAGCTGACCTCAGCTGACCAAATGACACTGTGTACTATCGAGTTCAGAGATAAAACTCGGTGTGTGTTTTTTCAAGGTAGCTCTTCCTTTAGGTGTCAGGGTGCTGACTGATCTCTGCATTACTTTCTTTTTAAGTGTGCTCCCTCTTTTTTTTTCTCCCCAAAATTAATGTATTAATTGTCTTTATCTCAACCCTCAAGCTTTTTCTTTTATTTTTTTTTTCCCCTTTCAGTTCTGTTCTCCATTTAAAGAGGATTAAGCAAATACCTGTGTGAAGGCTTTGGTGCTGGCTGTGGTAAACTCATCAAAATTATTCGGTAACAATAGAATTTTCATAAGGAAAATAAAATCTAAAACCCCACAAAAGATCCTGTTTTATCTCTAACTCCTCTTTCAAATTTTGACCCTTCCCTCAACATCTTTTTCTCTATATATATGATGGATGAATGAAAATATTTAGGACACTCTTCTTTTTTAAAGCTGTTGTCTCATTCCAAGGTACAAGTACTAAGCATCTCTGCAGCAGAAACAAGGGAAAAATAGTTTTGAACAAACAAACCACAATGTAACTAAACAGGTAGTTAATGCATACAACATTATTGACTAATTATAGCATTCATCTATGAGTTTATTAATCTTACCTCCATTGCATAGTTCTGGAAAATGCTGGATAAACTAGTATTATGTGAAGAGCTGTGCTCTGACTTCTCAGAATCTAGAACTTTCATATTTTTTGGGAATGAAACTTCACCTGTACAAAAAGAGTCATTTGAGTTTTGTATTCAAGCAAAGAATAATTAATCCATTCCCAAAGAAAAAAAAACCAAGGCAAGAAAATTATACCAAAAGATCTCCAAAGGAAGGAGTATCTGTAACTCACTGACATTACAATTAAAATATAGATAAATATAATGTTCATGATTAACATTTCAAGGTTATTTTTCTAACACAATATATCACAGATACAGTAAAAGAAAAACACAAACAAAAATAGACTGGGAAAGAGCAGTAAGATTGCTCAATGTACATTGACCAACTCTAAAAAGTTAGTCACATTCTCTTGAATAATACATCCATATTAGAAAATATATAGAGAAATGTAAGGAGAGCACCAGGTGAGGCATATGGTACCAAAAATGCTATTACTGCACTTAGATTTTCCCTGATTAACACTGCACTAAAACAAATAGCCTTTCTTTGGTAATGCTAGGTTTTATGGTTATGAGCCTTAACCTAGGTTATGGTTATGACGAAATGGGGAAAAAGAGTTGGAATACATTCTCCAGAAGAAAACATTTGGAATCACTCCTAGAAGACAAAATTATCCTAATTATTTTTTACAAGCCCAAATTTTTTCTATTAAGAAAACCACCACCAGTATTTCCTCATCATAAAGAAGGCTCCTCTGTTTTTTTCAGCTCAAGATTATGTTTGTGAACAAATTTTACATACCCTGTTGGCTGCCACTATTTGTACTTTTCTCTTATAGCCCTCCTATCTAACTGGATCTAGAAGATATCTTGTCAAGATTTTGCAATACAGGGCCACCTTATCTCCAGTATGCAAGATAGTTCTTCCTCTCTTGATGCAGACAGCTTTACAGTATTTACATCACTGAAGCATTCTATTGCAAAGAGACCTAAACCAACCCCACAGCTGGTTCAGAAACACATTTTTTTTCTCAAAATAAGAATCAAATCTAACTGAATCAAATCTGAACTGAAAATTATTTGATTTATTTAATCCAGTTTTACATCTGGCAGGGAGGAGGGAAGGACTGTTTGCAATAGGCTCACAGTTGTCAACTATTTACCTTTACAACTATTAAGTTCAAATCAAGCATGTATCCAACACCTCCTATTCCACAGTAAAATGAATAACTTTTAGTGTTCATTGCTTTAGGATTTTTTGAGCACATGGAGCTATAGGGTTGTTCTGTTTGTTTGATTTTGGTTAGTTTGCCTCTTTCCTCCCTCAAATGATCTCTGTTAGTTTGCAACTATTTGCAGTTCTCAAACTGCTCAGCTTTTCAGTATTAATATGCCACTATTAATACTTGCAAGGGTCTTATGACTTTACATGAAGGAGCAGGTGTTTCTTGCTTTAACTAGTTAGCAGTCTTCCTATCACATACATAGGAAGTATTTTATGGTTAAACTGATACATACTGTATCAGCTTTTTATACATTCAATGAAGAGAGAAACATTAGCTACTTGCTACTGCAAGAGAAGAGTATAGAATGGAAGTAAAAATTTGCTTGTAATTCTCTTAAGTGCTTGAAATAATTTCCCATTATCATAGCTTCCACTGTTTTGAGTGATTTCACATACAACAGTTTTCCCTGTTGTATTATATTCAAGTTATCAGGGGAAAAAAACCAAATCATCTCACCTGCACTGTAATGCTGTCTTCCTACATCTCCACCACTGCTGCTACTGCCAAGGCTAGTAGTGCTTTGTGCAAGCTCATTTGTGAGTAGGCCTGGGATTCCAGTTCTTGATGACAGATTATCTCCTAAAATATTATCTTCAAAGCCCACAGGGAAGTTATAGTCTGGTCGATGGCTTTCTTCCTTTAATGCAAAAAGAAAAAGTAGCATTTTTGAGTATTTCCACATCCATTATTTGACTTCTATCTTTATCCTAAAGAATAAATAATAAATCTAGCAGATTAAGATAAATCCTGATGTAAAAAAAATTATCTGATATAAGAAATCTATGTAGCCTCAAAAAAGTGCAGATATTGGACAAAGCAGGAGAATATTGAAAAACTGAGTGACAAAACAATAGGGATATAAATTTCTTCATTACAGGAGAAACAGGAAAAATGATGCATAACAGCAATTTGTCAGACATTACACAAAACGAAGTAAATACCAGAAAAAAGGTTCAAGTTACATTCTTATTTTCAGAACTGAAGACAGGAGGGAAACATATCAGCTGAAATGATGCAGCAATAACTCAGTCACCAGAACATAAGATGCAACAAAGTACAATAATTAGGATATTAAAAAAAGGTAAGTTAAATAAAATAAAATAGGAGAGAATGAAAGGATGCTTGAAGAAAAGTGAAATAAGTTGCAACTTTGGAATTATGTGCCATTAAAAAAATTTCTGTGAAACAGGTCAGTATAATAGAAAGGAACAGAAGAAAACACAGATCATAGGAAAACATCTCAGGAAAGAAAGCAAGGCAGCAAGATTTCATTGACACAGGCAACATCTGATTAAAAAAATAAGAATGTATTTATATTTATTTATTTCGTATTAGAGACCCCATTAGCAGTATCAGTTAAATTTGTTTCACATGGAAATAAAGTCAAAGCTATCTTTCCCTTCTCTACCTTTTATGAGGGCTGGGCAAAGAAAGGAGAATTTGAGAAAGGCAACAAGAAGCTATTTTAATAGGCTAAAGAGGAGAGAAAAAAGATCCTTAAAACCAAACACCAGATTGAGAGGATTAACTGGATCAAAGACAGGCCTTTCTAACTGAGAAAACTGTTTGTGAAGGCACAATAACAAGACACAACAAGAAAAGAGGAAGTTACAATATTCATCCCTCTATATCCCCTTTCATTCTTGTCATTATTGTGTGAAATGTTTTACTCTGAAAAACACCCTGTTAGTCACAGAAGAATCACAGCATTTAGTTTCCAAATTCCTGATAAGTAAATTTACTAGATCTCAATCTGTACCTTACCATTTTCAACTTTGACCCTCACCAACCTGACTTCCTGGGTTTGTAATTTATTTTCACAACATAGTTTTCTAAAGTAAGACAGGGCAGTATGGCATCATTTAAGATGACCTACATTTTTACTTACCACTGTTTCTTGGTTCCGTTTCTTTACATATAAATAAAAAGATTGATAAACAAATGGGAAAAATGTTGAGAACAAAAAGCTAAAACTTACTGCATTAAGACCATCTAATTTGTCTGAGAAGTTTAGGGATTTTTTTAATGGCAAAGAAAAACACCACAGATAAAGTGTAATTTTTATTAGCTAATACAAGTCAAAACTTAATTTAAAAAAACACCTAGAGAAGCAATCTTCTGGACATAGAAGTAAGCCCTCCAACTTTGTGTCCCCAAATTTTTCATACTGAGAAACACTTACCTCATCATCTGAGTAACTATATGCTGATGTTACAGCTCCCCACACCTTGCTGGCCACATTGGCAGCCTGCTTCATTCCTGATTTCAAAACATCCATTTTTGGTCCAGACAGTATATTGTCTAACTTCAGATTGGATAAAGTTGTTACAACAGTTCCCAGTGAGCCATGTGGAGAAGAACGGCCCAGCCCTGTCAAAGACAAAGACCGCTCCTTTTGAACTTGTGGATGAGTTTGCTGCTTTGATCGCCCAGTGAATGTTTTGGATCTGGAGACAGAAGGACTTCTTCGACTTTCATAACATTTGGAGGATGGCAGGATGGGATCCAAAGGCAGGCTTGACCTCCTTCCTTGGGAGTGACCAAGTGTACCAGAAGCTTCTGATTCCTTATCTGACTTGTGCAGTTCCATGCTGGGAAACTTACTACCCAATGGGTTCTTCAAATTCATATAGCTCTCTATTTCATCTGCCAAATTACGTGCTGCAACTGGTGACATCAACTTTTCCCCAGGTTCTGGATAACCTGGTTGTGTGCTGTCAGTAGCTAGCAAAGACAGAGGGTCCAAGCCTACTTCTACATCTTCCCTTTCGATAGGCTTAACCACTCCATAAAAGCTATTTCTTTTAGCAGTTGCATCTTTGAATTCTGGTTTCTGGTTTTTAGACTCAGCTGATTCAAGATTCATGTCTTCCACTGTGGTCATGTTTCCATCTCTTCCATTCTCAAGATGCTCCTGCCCTTCCCCAGGTTCTTCCAGCACTGGTGAAGACCTATGTTCTAGGTCCCAATCACTCTCAGTCACACCACTCCAAGTGCCACTTATGTCAGAAACCTGCTGGTCAGTAACATTTTCAAAGCTGTGGGATTTACTCATATGAGAGGGTGAAGTTTTGGCCCCAGATAAAGCTGCTGTTAGGATCTTGGCATCTGCTCCCATCATTATTGCTATTTCTTTAGAATGCAAGTCCAAGCTGCCTTTTTTCAGCAGCATTCCGGCTTTGCTTTCACTGCTGAAACTGCAGCTTCTCTCTGAGAACAGTTTTTGCCTCTTATGTCGTTTTTCACTTGTTTTCTTGGGAGAAACATTACCAAAGACTGTATCTTCAACTGAATCCTGAGTTATGAACAGTGGGCTAGAAACAGTTTCTAAAAGAAAAAATGCATTAATAATATGGTATCCATAGCCACCAAAAATGTTTATTTCCTGAAACCATGTGAAATCTCCTTAATCTCCTTACATAGAGAAGATTGGGAGCACCACAGTCCCAGGATATCCATTAAGAAGTTACACTAGTATGAATACGTTATTTCACTGCAAAGATCCTGCAGATCAAAAGCCATCTACTCTTTGGAGTCAATGTTGTTTATGGCCTCTACCTCCTTTCCCTGTGCCAACACCCAGAGAGTAAGTACTATATCCATGAACTGAAGTTGCTCAATTGGTTTTGAGGTTTTTTTTCCCCTAAGAGTTACATTCACAGATTTAAGCATCAAACTCCATAGTTCATTCTGGTTCTGAAAAAAACTATCATGTGTGACTGTCCAGTACAGGTGTATTATTTCCTTTATGACACAGCTGTATATTTAGAAAATGCTAATTAAGTTTAGCATGTGGAAGACAAACTAATCTTATAAATGTTCCTATTTCTTCAGGGTAACTGGGAATATTTATTACCTGGATAGCTGTGTTAGCTAGGTTAAAACCTCTGTAAATATGGAAATTCTACTATATTAGGACCTCAACAGAAGACCATATCCACCTGCTGGAGGATGTTTGAGTCTCATGTTAATGCTGCTTCCTAGCTAGCCATCAATTCTCATAATTGCCAAAATGTTCTAGGCAACCTCTTACCTGAGACTCCATTCTGTGCCATCAAGCTACACTGAAACTGGACTCTCTTGTCTTAGTAAAGGACAGACACAAAGGCAGGAAAAAAAATTGATTCCCAAGATTTAGCTTTTATATATCTATAAATCTTCCTCATCACAAATCTTGAGACAAGTAAATAAATTTTGTACAGTACAAAGACAACACACATTGTTCCTGCAAGATAGATTGGCAATGTGAGCTGCAGGAATAGGGACTTGTCCAAGATCAGCAATGTTTAAATGACAAAATCAGGAGTGGAGACACTATTTCCCTTTGTTTCATAGTGTATTACTCAAACACTCTCAGCGCAGGGCAGGGAAAAATCTTGATTTCAATCTACAGAACAGTGATTTCAGCCTTAGAATCCAGACGTTCTTCTATGTCACCTGCACAGGATAATAGTGGAAAAAGCAAACATTGGACGAGACATCTGTACCTTGAAGAGAAGATTTGTTTCTTTTCCTAACACAAAACAGATAGTAAAACACTACAGCACAACAAGATCAGGACTTTAGCAAGCTCTGTTTCACCCTGTCGCTCACCATCACTGCTCTTTCTTCCACTGCTATCAAAAATGCCTGATGGAACTTTCACAATACTGTTACCCCAAGCAGGTGGATCAGCTGGACTTGGAGTCTCTATATCCAGCTGTTGTTTTTCGTAAGATTTTTCTGTAGAAATCTCTGCAAGAAAGAGAATGTGAACATTAGTTTATATAGACAAAGATAGAGATATAAAGTTAAGTAACTTAGTAATTATTTGCACTGGTATGTAAAATATAATCTCCAACTGTCCCCTCATGTAATAACAAACTAAAGGATCACTCCTACTAGGTACTGAGCATTTCCTAGAAGCAATATCCAGAAAGGTTACAGATGCCAGCATTATGCAGAGAGTGCTTAGCTGTACCCAGGGTTGTAGCATTTGCCAATTTCTCTCCATGGTATTTTTTCAACTAACCAAAGCAGAATAAGAACAGTAGTTCACAGATTTTCATGCAGGGCTATTTGTTTAATGAGAGCTTTAAAAGCCCTAACTCACATAAAGGATCTCATAACCCAGATATGAAACAAATTTAGTAATGAAAACAACAAAATACAGAAAAGCTAAGGGCAAAATTTGAACAGAAGACAGGAGATGACCATAAGGCAGTCTATAGCTGGGAAGAGTTTGTAAGAAAAAGTAGTGCCTTTTATTAGGTCAACAGGTGCAGCTAAAAAATTGTCAAAATTTCAAACAGATAAATGAGAGGAATGGAATGTAAATTACTGTGTACCCCAACATTTGTCCAATTTTTCCATCTATATTAAGTTAATCTAATAAAAGGCTATTTCTACCTATACACATTCCACTGCTATAGTTTAGGGCACAGAAGTAAAATAACTATGAAATATGTTGTACTCTGAACCTCGGAACATTATTAATTCAATGCATTGGGTATCTGTGGTAATCTAATGCGTTTATTACCAAAAACCTTCTCCAACATAAACATGCATACTTAACCTCCTATTAAGTCTTCAATGTTAGAAGAAATATCTTTTTCTACTTGTGTTTCAGCTGCAGGAAGACTATCGTCATCATCTCTCAAAAGTCCATCCTTGGATCTGTAACCCTGGTCTGACTGACCACCTGTTAGAAAAAATACAAACACATGGTTCAAGTTCATTCTTCCTTCCTAAATTTGTTTTTCAATAAGAAAATAAAGGATCTGAAATTTATTTGTTTCATATGTTATCTCTCCAGAAAAGCTCATCGTAAGATCTCCAAAATGTCTAATTTGTGGAAAGATCTACTCAGTGACGATAACACCAGAAATTATTCGGCTATGCCAATCCAAATTTACTTTTCCAATCATATTAAACGTGAGTTATTCCCCTAGAAACACTATGGTGACTAACTTTTTAATGCACTGTATCTGCTCTCCTTCCTTTCCTATTGCATTAGCACAAAATATTTAACTGCTGAGTAAGCTAAATTCTCAAATGCATTAACAAAAGAAATTAAGACAAGCACAGCCATAATTGAGCAGTCTTCTAACAGTGAATACAGCCCTGAAAAAAACCCGTACCCTAAACTGTCCTGTATCTTTGCACTGTATGGCAAAGTATAAGTTGTAATAGAAAAAGCAAAGTAAAACTATAAATTTTTTTTAAATGTCTGTTCCTCTGATATAGCAGTTAAACTTGCCAGACATAACTCACTAAAAAACCAAAAGTTTACAGTAATCAAAAAAGGTTGTCACATGAAAAAATCCAGAAAGTCTCTTTTCTCTGTTTTTTTAAAATCTGAATTGCTGCTGCATGTCCAAAAGGACAAAAATACTACATGGACATATTTCTCATCAACATGTTAAACAGCATTGTTTATATACTTCAGAGTACCTATTAGCACTCATTACTGTAACAAAAAAGATCAAAGCAAGTTATTGAGTGTGAAAGATGTTAGGAAGCTCCATAAAACTTGGGTGACAGATACAATTAATCTACCATACATATCACTGCTGTTTATTTTACCAAAAAATAACTATGTTAAAAAGAATTTAAAATTTGAGCAGCCATAAATTAACACATTTGGCTACTATATTTTAAAAATTATATACAGAAAATTAAGTTCTGATATCCGTTGGTGCTTATTTTCTCTCTATCAGATTTTCAATAATGTTAGTATCCCTGCCTTGAGCAGAAGTGCCAATACCCCATCAATAAATGGGTGAATTACCTGCAGGAGTAACATTCAAGGGTAGAAATAATGCACACGTGCATCCAAGGCTTCACACCGTAAGTCTGCACCCCACACCGTGCTAGCCAAGGACAAATGCGGCACCCAAGAGACAGCAAAGAGCAAAAAGCAGAGCAACAAAGAGCAGAAAGAAGGGAGGTTCAGTAATCAAGGCAGATATCAGATGAAGCACAGGAATCAGACTCAAAGTTCTCTTTACAGAAAGGCTCAAGGTATTAAAAACATGAAGAGTGTGCAAGAATTTCGTACATTAAGTTTTGAAGTACACACAGAAAGGAAGTTTAGTTGAGACTGCACAGGTAGGATGTGATCAGTACTAAAGCAGATAAGAACCATGCATTTTATCTTGCCATTTCAAATTATTAACTTCCTGTGCACTCTTTTTTACTTCAGTTTGCTAGGAGTGCACACTATGTTTAATGTGGAGTTTTTCTCCAGCTTGTCACCTGCCTTTCCATTCCCGCGGTGTCTCCTAAAAACTCTATGATAAGGTTCTGACAAATTCTGTATTTATTTTAAAGTTTATCAACTACTATTAAGACACCTGAACGTGGCCTTTAAAAGCATAGTTTACTGCACCCTAACATAATGTACTAATTCCATGAATGCCAATTAGACCTTTCTGGGATATTATCAAGGGAAAACATTTTCAAGTGTTAACCTGCTAATCAACTCGCCAAATATCCCCCTTTCCGGTGAATAAATGACAACATGCAAAAATTGTGACATGCCTCATATGTCCAAGGCCTCATACCTTTTCTGAAGGTTAACACAAAATGCAAGGGTACATGAGACCACAGCAAAACATTTATTTTACTATAACAGTATTTCTGCTATGGTACATTCTGAACTAAAGCATGATGTGCAGTAAAGGAGAAATGTTCAACAATAGTGTACTTCTTTTTCTACAGAAGTTAACTCCACACTACTCTGCAGCCTCAGGAAGGGAACGTAGTATTTGTGAAGGGGAAATCAACAGGAAACTAGAAACTTTAGCCTTTTGGGGAAGCGTTAGTAGTAAACCCAGCAGAAACTAGTACCTGTGCTAGAGTGATTATCAACGGAATCAAGCCTGACTAAGTCACTGACGAAGAGGGTGTGCTCCCCACTGTTAGCATCATTAGAACTATCCACGCTACCATGGCTCACCATGTCCCCATCACTTCCATCCATGGGACTCCACAGAGCTAAAGACATGAACAAGAGCTAATTAGTAAGAGAGCACTTAATGGTTCAGGCTTTTAAACAAATCTAACCTCTTCAAACAACAGTAAATACTTCAACTTGCATATATAAAATAAGAGTATGAAATTCCAGCAACAGAAATCATGATAATTAATTCTTCAGTATGCAAAAGACATTCTAATCCTGTTACAAGAATGAAGTTGGCAAATATCAATTTTTATACATTTAAGGACAGATTTTCCACTTTCAAAAGCCACAATTTTAGCCGCAATCCCTCAGAAAGCATGTCATGCTCTTGTTCACCAGGAATAAATCTACTTCAACTAATTTATTACCTGGTATCACAGGCACTCGTGGGCTCTGCGTTGATTTCTTTAAGCACTGCCTAAACTGCGCTGTGCCATGAACTACATTTCGTACCTTTGTCCACAGGAATATGCCACTGCGGTTACCGCTAGGCCAGGAAGACTCTAAAACCGCCTGCAGAAAAAGACATTTTTGCAATAACAAAAACAGTAAGGAAGTTACATTAAAAAGCACAGTACGGTGAGAAGTTTTCCCCCTCCTCCAATGAAAAAAAAGCATTTACTGTCAACCATGTGAAGTAGGGCAAATACTTGAATTTTTATGAGCTCTTTCCTTGTATTCCACAGCTCAGTACACAATAGATGAATAAAACCAGACAATGGATCAAAATTCCTTTAATTTAGCAAGGTGGGTTTTGTTCTTATTTTGATAGGAAAAGAATATCGTAATAGCCTCTCCTTTCTTCTTCCTTTATATAGTTTACCATGAAGTTTCATCACTACATTACAGGAACTTCGAAGCAAGGAAAGAGGGAGTGTCTACTTCAACTAACCTAATTCCAGTATTCATCTATCTTGGATCTTGCTATCTTAAAGAATACGCCTTAGAATAGATTTATTTGACACAGAAGCACTAGATGGTTCCTAAATTTGCAAATGGAAACAGTGTAAATCTGTATTTCAAAAGAACTTTTGGCTAGCCAAACAGCATGGGAATGTAAATTTAAGTGTAAAACCATATAGTGTAGATTCAGTCATTCTGTAAGCGTGTCCAGAAGGATTGCTTGACCAACAGAATCAGCAAATCCAAGTGAAGTGCTGCAGGAAATAACCTTAAAAACATGCTACTAGACATTGGGAGTGACAACTGCAAAAGACACTGCACCCTTACCTTATTGTAATAACCATAGGTGATGGCATTTGGCTGTATTCCAGCATTTTTCATTTCAAAAAGGACTCTCACAGCCTGAACAGGCTGACCCCACAGCCCGCAGAGCTGCATTACTACTCTGTAACAGACCTGACAAGATACAGAAATGCGTAAATGGACCAAGGACAAGAATTTTGAAGCATCTCAAGCTCTCTTCTGATTTCCAACTTTTACACATGTAAAAGGGAAAACTGTGAGAACAACTAGTTAATCTATAATATGCTACAGCCAGAAGAGGGAGCAAAAATTAAACAGCAAGTCACAGGACCTGAAATAACATCAGCAGTCACACTGTTGAGCATGCTGATTTTTTTTCCACTCAGCCTCTTCTATTTGAGAAATAAAGGAGGTAAGGTGCCCATGTGAAAAGCAGGACAACTTGCTGCTGTGTGCCTGTGGACACTACTGAAAGAATAGTCTGCTGCACACAAACCTATTATCCCTTCAGTGCAGTAAGGCTGCAAAGCATTAATTCAAGCGCAATAAAAACCAGAGATATTCAAGAACTTCCTTCTGGAAGTCATTTGTAAGAAGAACAGCAATACTGAGTTGGAGTATTGATCCAGCAGACACTACGCTAGGGATAAAATAAGGAATTAATTTCCAGTTGCCATAGTTCAGCTGACTCGAGATGACTTTAAGGTGGCTTTAACACAGATTTAACCACAAGTATGCTTAACCTGGTGGTGTCAGCAAAACACACTGTATTTGCACTTGGTCTTCTATTTCACAGTCGTAACTTTTTTTGATTTGCACTTGCCTCATCTAGTGGTTCCACATCGGTTTTCCTCATTTTAATCAGAACATCATATGCCTGTTGCAGTGCTTTGACTTTGGGATGTGCAACTCTGACATAGGCTGGCAGACAAATAAACCATAGGCTGTAACTATGACTGAAGAGACACTTAGCCCACTGGGAGGGGCTTACATAATACTTCTTGGCTAACTTATGGGCTGTTTTTATCTCCTGTAAGGGTGAAACAAAACACAAAAGCAGACAAAAGATATAACATTTTGAATCTAGAAATTTAATTCAGATGCTGGCTTCTTAAGAATAAACATTTAATAATAATAATAGATACATATTCAGCTGAAGATCCCTTTTTATCATTCTCTTAAGACCCTCTGCAAGCAAAAACTAGCATCAGGATTAATCTTTTTTCCCCCACACTAAGCATTAATTTTAATTTAATTTTATATTACAGCCTAAAGCTTATAAATACATTTGACAATAAACTATAATCTCAGATAATATTTTTTTAATCTCTTCTGTTTCTTTTATTTGTAAGTGTTCATTCTGAATAGTTACAGAGACAAAACCTTTAACAAAATTTAACTTATAGTATAAACAGGCAGTGGCAGTTTTACCAAGAAAATTTGTATCTTTCAGTGATCACATAGTGATTACAGTGAGACTCATCTGACCTGTTTTGTCCTCTTTGCCATGAGTGCTGGACTATTTGAAATGCTGCTTCCAGCTGGGTGTCTGCTGAAGGAGAGTTTGAGCTCCTGTGGCCTGTCAAAGAGCTTGAAATCTAGTCGTGGGAAGTTCTTATAGCTAGATAGATGATTAAAAAAAAAAACAAAAACAGAAAATAAAAGATTTTCACATACCTGCTCATAGTAGGAAAGCCATACAAAGACAACGAGTATGGAAAAAAAAATGACAAACAGGAGAATAAAGAACCAGGAGAAAAAAAAAAAAAGAGAAAACAGCAAGATCTTTTTAGCCTTATTCTCAAAGATATTACAAGAAGATGTCTTGGACATTAAACCTCCAAAGGTAATGGAAATAAGAACCAGACTGCTAACCATGGTCAGAGGAACACAGACGATGATTAACAAGGACAACAGCAAAAACCAGAACCCTCATCCAAGAGAGACAGGAAGAAACAAATCCTACCCAAAGTGTCTGAAATTCCACACTTCCTACAAGAAAAGCTGAAAAAGACTGAATGCAAGAAATCTGAAAAGCAGGCTGCATATCTGGTTCTTTTGGTTCGTTGTCTGCAGATCAATAGTACTGGGTAGACTCATAACCCACCTTTCACGATTCCCAACATGGAACAAAGAGCACTGCACTTGCTACAAAATACACAGAAATGACTGAAACAGGAAGGACATTGGATAGATGCAGAAAAGTATTACTATAAAGCTGGAAAGGAGCAAATAATTGAAAAATTAATAACATATTCCACATGCCCTCACATATTCACACCCAAAACACTGACTTCTAGAGACTGAGAAATTTACCAAAATTCGGGCAGTTTGCATTTTTCAAAGAGTTCTTCTGAACACTGTATTAAGGCAAATCTTGCTCCATCATGGAACATCTGCCCTGCTAAACATCATAAGCACTCTAGTTTCACTCTATGTGACTAAGCTGTACCTGTATTTTGGCACTCGGTCCTGTCCATCATCAGTAGGAGGTTCTGGTGGCATTATGAACACAGTGTGTTCACTTTTTTGTGACTCATCAAGCTCAATCAAGCGTGCATCTTCAACAGAATCTACATCAACCTGAAAACAGAGTTTGTACACTAAGTACAGAGTTTGGCTTTCTAACAAAATGTCCTTTTCAATGTCAATTATGTTAGAGTGCAAAAATATATTTAATATATGATGTATTTGATTGGATATATACAAATTATACTTGTTCTAATTACTCAAATATCAAGTCCACAGCCTTGTTGTTCCATTTTTATTTCATGATCAGACATTCCTAAACATTTTCAAGGGCAAAGTACCTTCTCTCCTTTTTCTGTTCCTTTATCTGGAAAGAGCTGGGAAAAGAAAAAAAAAAATTAAGAGTTTCTTTTCAACTCAAACCCAAAATCCTAAATAATTCTATTAAAGTTGTGTCACTTGCTGAAATATTAAGGAAGAAACAGCAATTTTCCATATTACTGTAGAAGCAATTAAACTCTTTTTCAAATACTTCAGTGACGAATTGAGTAATCAGCATGCTTTCAATCTGCTCACATTATCTACTAAAATCCTTAATATTTCAAAGGAGAAGTGCTTTAATTTTGTTTAGTTGAGAGAAACTCCTATTTTTCAGCTATTTCTAATATGACAACCTGCAGTACAACAAAATCATTAACAGAGTATTCTCTAGACGCATACCCCACATTTAGCAGAGAAAGGAAAAGGCAAATTAACTTTTGTCCATTCACAAATGTTAATCTGATTAGAATCAATACTGAATCAAAGGCTCAATCTATAAAAACTTGTTATTAAAATGAAGGTTCTGCCCAGAAAGAATCATATATCTATGCCTCAAAACATGCACGTAATGAAAGGGGAACTTATCCACATAAACCAGTCCTGACCACATCTGAAGCACGAGGCATGTTTAAAGTTGAGATTGTGGGAAAAACTACAATGTTTTTGGTCATGGCAGATGACCACTGGTAGCAATTCCACATTAGAAGGAGGAAATTAACATATAATGAGAAGATATGGATGGTATTTTGCTAAAGTGACTACTACTGGTAATTCTCACATTATCTTATAGATTGAAATCCTACAGGCCTTTAAAATTTCTTCCAACAACACAGAATTTGTGATCATACAAGAAGATGAAGAAAGGAAAATGACTCAGCAATAACCACCAAGAATTCCAATCCTTTTGAAATACTTCCTGCAGAAGTTATGTACCTTCTCAACTAAAGAACAGGACAGTAACACAAAGTGAACAGAGTAATATTATTTAGTAGCATATTTTTCACCTTTTCTATGCAGTCATCAAAAAACGCCAAGCCAGTATCCTTGTCACTCACAAAACTGCACTCTTCAATGAAGCGGCTGAATATCTGCGTTTTGGTGAGATGTGTGTAGAACTTCGTATAGGCACGGTCTCTGCTTTTTAAAAATCCTGGTTATAAAAGGGAACACACAACTAAATACCAGTTAAAAGTTCCATAAGAAATTAACACATGAAGTGTGTTAATAAACATAAATCACATAAATCATGTAATCAATAAAAATTACTTAAGATGCTAATACACAAAGTATTTGCTTTATCAGTAACAGCAACTACTTATATCTACTTGTATTTGGAAGATTAAAATAACAGCATTTTTAATAGCTATTTTTTCAACATCCTTGGCAATCAATCACACCCATGTAATCCCTTCTCACTCTGTTGGTGATTCATTACGCAAGAAAAAGAAGATGACCTTGTACAAAAGCATCCAACAGCTAAAACAATACCAAAATAAAAATTACGCTATTCTAAAAGGTGATGGGCCTGATAAAGTTGAAAACTCTCCAAATGATTACCTAAAAATCTCCTTTCAAATCTCTTATCCAGTAATTTAAAAAAAAAAAAAATCAACAACCCCAGAAGAAGAAACAAAACCCTAAACACCACCACAGACAAAACCCCTGTGACATTTTATATAGCGTCTGACTCATGAACAGATCTGAATAGTTAACAGTGATGAGGGAAGTGCCATTTGCTGACTATTCTTTATTGCTTTGCCATATTTCTGATTTCTGCCTCATTCTCTACTATTTTTTCATTTCTATCTAGACCATTACTTCACTCATTACTGGGTTTTTAGCATTTTTGTGTCATTCAAACTGAGAAATATTTTCATTCTCAAGAGCTGCCCTTGCAGAATATGCCATGAAGAGAGGGCACCATGCTACCAAAAACCCCTTTTTCTAACACTGGTACTAGTGCAAACCTGCAGCTCTATGTGTACATATCTGTCTTCCAATCAACTTTAAATAGTCTAACTTTAGTCAACTGCATTTCTAAACACTGCCAAGAATTGTAAAACCAAAGGGAACTTTGACCTTTTAAAGTTATGCAGCTCTTCAGCTCTGAAGTTGTAACACTGCCAATGCTATCAGCAGCTTGTTTTCCTCACCCTCACCTTGATGATCAAACAAGGAATCGGCAGCAGTTGCTTTATTTGAAGGTGCCTGTGTGATTGGCTTGAGGAAAGTTCTGTAACCCTTCAAAATAGATGCCATGAAACGGAGAAATGCTTCCTGGATCTCCATCTCAAGTTCTGTCATCTTCTTCTGCCAGGAGAAATCTGCCTCTATAGGAGTCATTTCCACTGCAGAGCCTTCTTGAGTTTTCCTGTGAACTAGCAATGAGCAACACATACAATCATTTAATGAAAATTCAGTGCATTCAAAATTTTTTTGCTTTTTGACCATGTTTATAAGTGATAAGCACTAGAAATCCTGTGATTATTTTCCAGCTGAATTGGTCGACATAAAAGGCAAGTTACCCCAAAACCATATTTTTCTAATTCATACATCAGTCCAAGACATAAAACACTCAGTTAATGTTACTTCATAGTCAACTGAATATATACAATAATAAATTATACACAATAATAAATTATATACAATACATATACACAAAATACACACAATAATAAATAAATTATATACAATAATAATTTTTATATATATATACACACACTATATATACACACATACATACACATATATATACAATAATAAATTATCAGTAAATCCACACAAACACAAAGAATCATGTGTGGTAGTCTTTTGCACTCCTGCCCCAACCTAGCTCCTTTTGGGCTGTTATACAATCTCCAGCCTCCTTAGGCATTCTCTTTAGGCCATGGCCTTGATTAATGGCTCCTGAGCAGTCAAGGTCCCCTTCAGCTTATCAGAAACATTGGCTGTTCTCAGGAAGAGCTTCTGCCTAAAGAACAGTTCTTGCCTAATGGATAGCCTTGGAACACTATTTGCCTGAATCATAGCTTGAACAGAACAATATTATTATTGTTGTTGTTGTTGTTGTTACTATTATTATTACTGGACTTTTGAGGAAAATTCCAGTCATTTTCATCTACAGGATGAAGACTGACAGATGACTAAGGATAATAATTTTGTGACACTATGAAGATTAGTCCTAAGCCAGGCCCTCTGAGCTCTCCTGGGCAGCTATGACTTCACCAGTGCCTCATTCTCAGTGGGACCTCTCAGAGTCCACCAGCTCTCCAGTTTGCCATACTCTGAGGACCATTGCTGAAACCACCTGACAAGGTCTGGGCTACCCTCCATTACCACCCAATCCTCAAAGCTCAACCTGTCATTCCTTGAGTGTTGTCAAGGGATGGGAGTATCTCACTGCAGTCAGGGTGAATTTTTAACAGGTGCATACCCCTTTGCACTCAATTCTTTGGGCCTGTTTGCATGTATGTGTGAATGGATTTAAACACCCAAGTATAGTATTGTCACCCATTCTTTTGCTATCCTTTCTAAGCCTTCTGATAGCTTACATGTTTGGAGTCAGACTCTCACACACTTACTATAAACAATTCTATGCTGTTTATCTATTGACATTTCCTCCTGGTTGGAGAGGCATTTTCTCAGACCAGTGGAATTGAAGAGGTTGAACCTCAGTCTTCCAATGCAGTCTAATTTCTGGAAATCTATATAAACTGAAAGAAAAAAATAAAACTTTCTTTTTCCCCTTCCGACTCTGCTGTGGTGTCTGCATCTTTCTTGTGATGGTAGTGCATCATAGTATGAATATTTCCATCTGAGATCTGTAATGAAGTTACTGTGGTGCTTACAGTAAATCTTATTAAATCACTTTGTAAATGTTATATAAGTCAATGACTATGTGCTGCTAAATCCTTTAGACAAACTGAGGCTTAGTTTAGACTTGGTCCCTTAGTCTAAGGCTAAGTTTGGATTCAGTCACACCTAGGGTCCATCAGGAATTTAGAAAGCAAGAGGGTCCTCTCTGAAACTCCTGACACTACAGAAGGGTCCCTCCTAGTTCTTTATACCCTTGCCCCTTTGCATTCCTGGACTCTGTTACAATCACTCTAGCTTGATTCTAATCTGATTTTCCTTTTGTGTTTCATCCATGTCACCAGTGATAGAGTGACTCTTGCTCCTGAACTTTGTTGTGCTTTTTCAAATTTATATGAAACCTACTTTTGCTGATACCTTTGCCACTTAATTCTTTAAGTGACCTAAACCATTCATTTGTTACACCATGTTTCCCTTGTTCTGAAGAAAACATATCTAAAACTACTTTTCTAACATCAATCCTAACATTTTAGTACACCAAATGGTGGAAACAAGTGACATTTAGAGTTTACTCTTGCATTCTTAAAAAAAAGCAACAGGTATTGCTGAAAATGACAATTCCACACTTGAAACAAAAATATCAGTTATAATAATAAAAATACCTTTACATAAATATAAATAAATATTAAAACAGCTATTATAATATTGCCAAAATAGAAAAATTATGTAAGAGACCACTGGCTGTGCTGAAGATAGAATTAGGAATTAGTTCCTAATGAATGATACACACTGCTTATAAAAATAAAAGTTGATATTTTCTAACAGATGAAGTAAAGACTATTTACAAGAAAAGAATCATAGAAAACTAAGGCAGGAACACCTACGTCTTAATTAATACTGCTGTTTGGTTTTCTCATCTACAAATTGAATGTATCTTAGGTACATAAATCATAGTTTCTCTCCCCATAATAATATAACCTTACATACTCTGAATCATCTTACATGAAAGAACCTATCTACAGAAAGAAACAATACCTGAAAACTGTTAGGTCAGTTAGAATTTTGCTCTTATCTGTCAAAGGCATTAGGCTGAAGATGGTCAGTGTTTATTTTTCTTTTGACAAAACAGTTTGTCAAAAATTAGCTACTCCATTATTGTGGTAGAAGAGTCATTATCTAAGATTTTCACTAGCACTGGACCCTGGGAACCACCAACCTCTCAGCCTCCCCTCTGTGCCTGGGAACATCCTGGAACAGATCCTCCTAGAAGCTATGCCAAGGCCCAGGGAGAACAAGGAGGCAACTCGAGGAACCAGCAGAGCTCCACCAAGGGCAAATCCTGCCTGACCAAGCCAGTGGCCTCCTATGATGGAGTGACATTCCATCAGTGGACAAGGGAAGGGCTACAGTTCTCCAGAACTGTGCAAAGCCTTTGACACAGACCCCCCATGTCTTCTCTCTAAACTGGAGAGAGATGGATTTAACAGGTGAACTGCTAGATAGATAAGGAATTGGTTGGATGGTCCCATTGAGAGGGTAGTGGTGAATGGTTTAGAGCCCTGATGGACATCAGTGATAAGTGATGGGGGACCATGGACCCTCGGGGGTCCATGTCAGGACCTGTGCTTTTTAATATCTTCATCAATAACACAAAGGGATCAAGTGCACCCTCAGCAAGTTTGAAGATGACACTGAGCTGAGTGATGCTGTTGACATGCCTGAGGAATGGTATGCCATCCAGGGGGACTTGGACAAACTCAGGAACTGGGTGCATGGAATCTCATGAGATTTAACAAGACCAAGTGCAAGGTACTGCACCCTGAGTTGGGGAAACCCCCAGTATCAACACAGGCTGGGGAATGAACAGATCTCTGCCAAGCACTTGGGGGTGCTGGTGGGTGAGAGGCTGGACATGACCATGAGTAAAGCCTAAAAAAAGAGATTAAATTCTAAGAAGTCACATTAAAAAAATCTAGAACAAATATATCACGCTTCACGTGATAGTAGGAAATCATTACATTTATATATTAATTAGTAGGTCTTATTTTATCTATTTCACCTGCAGCCAGTTGTGGGTGCAGTTTCCTTAATGTGCTGAGAAGGTTTTTACATGGCTTTTTAGGAAACTGCTTCCAGTTGGTGCTCTTCTTATCATCTGATCTAAAACACAGGAGACACAAAAAGGGACATATAAAATACAGATAGTAAAAAAAGAATAACATCAACAGCCTTAAGCTGCTTCATTTACAGAAGACAGTACCTTCAAATTATTTTGAAATCTTGTAACTGAACCAATTGGTTAAATATATGTGACTGTCATAACTCAGAATTTCATTTCTTCAGATACAGAACTGCACAAAATGAGTAATGAGTAGTTTTTCTCCAGCCTGCAAGGAGGATCTGCCTTCAGATTTGATGTAGACTTTACAGACAATTTTCCTTTCAGATTTTTTATCACCCTTGCTACTATGATTTAAGCACACTCTTCTATACGTGATTATTATATGAAGTCTATTCTAGCATAAACCTGCCATACCACTGCTGATACAAATAAAGGCAGTTCAGAGTACAACATGTTACTGAAAGAGGCCAGATCAGTCTTCACCATCAGAACTTGACGGTCATACGGTACTTTGCTATATGTCTGTGGTAACCCCGTCCCATCTTCACAGTCTAACAGGTACTAGAAAGACTGGGAATTCAGTTCGCAGTTGGAAAATGATGTGGTTGATTAAGCAGTGGGGTAAATTGCCTAAAGGGACGCTCATCTTCTTAAAGGAGAACAATGGATACAATGCTAGACCTTCTTTAAGCAGTCATGTAAACAAGAGTAGGGAATAAATTCTGAGAACTCCTATGCCTCTTTCTGGAGGGCAGAAGATAGGAGAGAATTGCTCTTACAGAGACTATAATAAACCTCTGCCATGAAACCTAACCAGTTATTACCACCCAAGCTGATACTGGCACTAGTTGTTTTTGTACTTTGCATCTGTGAAATATTTGTTCCATTATTATTTGCTTTATTGGTGTGAACACAGAAATATCTTAGAAAAGAAGCCAAAGTTTCCGGCGTTAAAAAAAATTACATGCTTATGGATGCCTTTGACCATTCCTCCCCCACAATAATGGCATGCCTATAAACAATAAAAGTGGTACTATTCCAAAAGCAACAGGAAAGAAATCCTGCTTAAAAAATAATACAAATTCTCAAATCTTAGCCCTAAAAATGCTAGTTAACAATGAAAGCTCGTTAAGTATCTCAAAGAGAGTTAAAAAAAATTAAAAAGCAATAAGGAAGATGCTGAATGAATAAAAGGCCTTTAGTATTTTTTGGTATAGCTTAAGAAAGACAGCATAGTTGCTGTAGAAAGACACTAGATAGACTGATGTACCAGAAAACATCTAGTTTTTCAGAAGTTATTTTTCTACTAAGTAGCCTTTCCAAGTCAGCAATTGTGCTGTTAAATGCTTTTACACCTAAACATATAAACAAATCCAGCACCACTGCATTGCCATAGAATTTAAAAGGGACAGAAACCAATGTGGATAAAATTAAATGAAAAAAATCTTCATCCACTAATAACACAGTATTTTCAGAATTCTGTATTATCTTCAACACAAAGTGCTTTATGGAGATTTGGGTTTACCTACACACCTCCAAAACTGAAAGATGTACTCCTGACCAGGTGAAAAATGCTTTATAATGCAGGTACCAATACCTCACATTTACCAAAATCAAATGCTACAGATGCCAAAGCCCTCTGGAAGTCAAATATGTTGTATAGATAGGATAAATACAAAATGGGCAGCAAAACCAGAAGAGATCAATTCACTATTGAAGGAGAAATGGGCTTATAAGAAAGTAAAAGAAAGGGTGCGAAGCCTTTCCAGTTGACTGCCTCATAAGAAGTCAGCCACTAGGAGATTCTTAGTCCAACAACCAATCCAAGTAATATTGGTACTTAGTCTTTCTAACAGTCGTAAAAGCATCTTGACATCCTTATCTACCTGAAAAATCTCCTGGGTTTATCTCTATTTTTCTGCAACACAATCCTCAACTTCCATTCTACTTATGAACAAAAACATGGAGGTATTTTTCCTTGTAAGTATCTTCAAATGAATAAGTTATCTGTCATGACTTTCTTCAGTGCATTCTTCCTTCACAACACCTAAAATTATCCTTTTGGTGGAATAATACTTTGTTATAAACTGATGAAAATTTTTTTGAAGTGTTTTTTACAGAGACTTAGGGGAAAGAGAAAAAAAAAAAAACAGATAAAAAAATAAACACAATTCGTGCCATTGTTTACCATTTCCTGTGATGCTACTAAAAACAAAGCATGCCAGTAATGTAAAGGAAACATTGGCATCAGTAGGGGAAGGGTCCTCCTGAGACTGTAAAAATCAAGAAAGCTTTTCACTGATTCACAGATCAAATTACTAACTCTAACTCAAGAGAGTAAAAAAAAAAGTTAAAAAATTACATGATGAGATGATGAGATAAATAAAACTAAATTTTCACAGAGAAAGGATGTACACTTGATTAAGTGATGATGATCCTCATCTTGAACTAGCTTAGTTATATCTTTCTATTTATGATCTAGTTAAAATGGAAATGTAGTTACTAACTACCTAATAACTCAGATTTTTCATTTCCATTATTTGTATTCACATTATAAAAACCCAGAAGAATTATTCTGAATTAGCCTCTCCTCAAGAAGGCGCAAAGAAACTGTTCAAGGAATACTTCAAATTAAGAAAAGTACTAAAAATACAATAATTAACTTAAAATATTTTAGAATTAAGGTAGTGATGACACCAAATTTTGCTTGATTGGTGTCACAAAAAATTTGGTCCTTGTAACTTCAGAAAAATTTCTTTATTAACCCTAACATAAAGGAGCCCAAGTGTAAGACAGTATCAAGATTTAGTATGAAATTTCCAAACTCATGTTCATGTAGTTTGGAAAAGACCTTTAAGATCATCAAGTCCAACACTGCCATAACCACCACAAAACCATGTCCACCACTAAACCAAGCACTGCATCTACCTGCCTTTTAAATACTCCCTAGGGCTGGTGACTCAGCCACTTACTTCTCTGAGCAGTCCATTCCAATGCCTGACCATGAGTGAAGAAAGTTTTCCTACTATCTAATCTAAAGCTCCCCCTGGGCAGCTTGAGGCCATTTCCTTTCATCCTGCTGCTTGTTACCTGGGAGAAGAAACCAACCTCCACCTGGCTACAACCTCCTTTCAGGCAGCTGTAGAGGGTGATAACGTCCACCCCAGGGTCCTTTTCAACACACTACACAACCCCAGCTCCCTCAGCTGCTCCTCACAACCCTTGTGCTTCAGATGCCTCACCATCTTCTCTGGACATGCTCCAGCAGCTCAAATGCCTTTCATGTTGTGAAGGGCCCAGAACTGAACACAGAATTTGAGATATAGCCTCACCAGCACCCAGCACAGGGGAACAATCCCTTCCCTAGTTACTTACCATTGTTACTAATTTTATAGCAAGATCTGCACCACATTTTTATACAAAGTGCTAAGTGTTGATCTTTGACATACTAAGTTTTAATTTACTTTGAAGGTTTAGAAATGAGGAAAAAAAAAGGGGACAGTAAGAAATAAACCACATTGGATCAAACAGTGTTTAACCATTTTGCCTCCTGAGCACTTCAGCAATCTCTTCATGTACAGAAAAATGTAAAATCTCCATAGAACTTACATGTAGACCATGTTTGTGTCTAAGTCAATGCACACAATATCCTGTGGTGGATCGTACAGATCAAAGTATCGTGAATCAACTCCAACAATAAATGGAAGAGGTGCACTGAGTACGGTGGCCAGAGACAAAGGACAGAGGGGGATATATGGACATTGCCACTGAAATGGAAATATCATCTGAAGGAAAAATTAAATTAAATAAATGCATTAAAACAAGACAACAGATACTGTACAAGAAAAAACAAGAAGTTACATGCAGCACATTGAAATGAAATTACTAAAAGCTTTGTAACAGTATCAGATAAAAGTCCCCATGTTTGTCACTTTAATACAGTATAGCTCCCAGCTATGCAAAAATCATGATCTAAGAGTTACTAGCTAGGGCAATTGAACTAAATGCTATTACTAGGGAAAACGACCATTTAGTACATCAGTCATTTTAACTTAAGGCCTTGTTACTACTGCAGTGTTTAAATCAATTTCTTTCACTGCTGTACAGACCACTTTGTACTTACAGATACCACAGCTTCAGCAACTCCTGTTAACACAGCTGGTCTAAGGGAATGGAGGAGGATCTTGCCTTCTAGTAATACAAAGAGTAACAGAGTGGCACAGTTTTCTGGTCCAAGATTCATGAGCAAAGTGCTAAAGTTTGCTCCACTAAGTAGCAGATGGAAAGGGGGAAAAAAAGAAAAATGTTACAGGGTTTAAAAAAATTCACTACTATCAAATTTCTGACAACTGTCAATGTTTGGGATCAACTAGTTGAATGATGCTAATAACATCAAATACCTACCTATCTAAGTAATAACTATCATTTTAAGGCTTGTACTACCAGAAAGAAACCTAAATTTGAATTCTATTGCTAAAGAAACATACACTACATCATGCTATTGCTAAATTTGTGTTGTTTACAGCACTCTCTCCCAGACATGCACTGGCATCTTATATTCATAACAGTAAAGCAAATGTAATTGCTAATTAAAAAAAAAAAAAAAAACCAAAAAAAAAAAAACCACACCAGCAGTTTCATATGATGAGTTACCTCACACAAGAATCATGAACTAGAGTATCCATTTGATATTGGAATCACAGTATCAAATTCCAGTATGAGTCAAAATTAATCCATCATTCTGATGGCAACATGCTTTTAATTTCTATGATTTAGCCTCCATTTAATCTGTTGGGACTGTATGCATTTTGGAATTGAGTTCAAGGGTGTAAAATCTCAAAAAAGTTCTTACAAGTTGCTTTGCAATTTAGTGCCTGGCTGCAATTTTTCATCTAAGTGCTTGTGTAATAAATGGAATTAAAGATGGGATTCTTCTGTATAAAGAATATTATATGATAATATAATTTCGGGGTGGAGAGAATAAAAAGGGAGAAGATTTTGGGTTTTAACTTGAAACCAACGATGAACAGAAGTGTTGAAATAAAACCACATGTCACAATCTTAGGGAGGTCTAACCCAGAAGATGCACCAGTATCTACGGCATCAACCTTCAGGCCCAAATACCAATTTGTAGGTACACCTTTGAACTCCCAAAATGTTTGCCCACTTGTGCATTCATGGATTTCATCTAACTGCTTGATGTTATTGTCTCTCTTGGATCCCATACAGGGGAAAAAGCAAGATAGCAGCCTCCATGCTATTAAATTTTGGTTACTACGCTGGTTCTGAAAATATAAGATCTTTAAATATGGGGATTTTTTTTCTCCTCACAAATGCCTTATTATTTCTTTAGAGTTCCTGTGATAATCTGGCAATTCACCTTTATTTCAAGATGAACAGGGATATACTTCCACAAGGGGCACATGCATGGCAAGACAAGACTGTTACATTATAAATCCATATTGAGCTTCCTGTTTATAATACCTCATGATATTGCACTAGTATTTGACTTCTTTCTACAACTGACTCTTGCTTGTCTCTGATTTTTTCAAGTAGCATACATTTAAAGCATTAATAATGATACCTTAATGGCAATGGTGTAGACACTGGCTGTGACAATATTAATGCATCATGGGCAGAAAGCTGAAACACATAAAGCAGTATGTGAATGTGCTTGACATGAACAACCCCAAGGTTGATACAGCATAACATCCCAATGTAAATATATATCCATAGTTTCATAAACTGCCTGGGCATACAGACACAGTGTCTTTGGGACTTGGGTTTACTACGTGAACAGAGCTTGTATGAGTCACTGAAACAATTCTGAGAATTACAGGAAATCATCAGTGACTCAGTGTTGAGCATGTAACTGCTGCTAGGTGATTAAACAGAGAAGCACAAGAGACAGTGCCCCAGGGGACTAACCTCTGGCCCACAGCAGTGGGTGGACAAGTGAGGGGAAGACAGAAAACAATCCTACCACTGAGGTAATGCAAATGGTGCCTATAAAATGAAGTATAATACATGGCAGATATTTCTTAAGTGCAAGCAGAACACTTCAAGTATGAAATAATTTGCTTCCTTTGCTAAGTTGTCCCGGGTTTGTATCAGCGAGAGAGAAGGCCAGCCCATCCTTCTCCTCCCCTCTCCCTCCCAGGAGGTGAGTATTCTAAACCAAGTAAAAAAAGTAAAGGAAGAAACCAAAGGCAAGAGAGGGTTTGCCTTTGCTGTAGCTTAAAATGGACAAAAATGTTTTGCTTACCTGCACAAGAATCCTTGGCCTTTGTGGTGAAGGGAAAGGTATATTGTGCATAAAATGCGATATATGCCTGCAAAGAAGACAAGATATTAGAAAAACAGCATCAGGGAGTAATGAAGGGCTGAAAACAATGTTAATCACATTCTAGAATTAATAGTATAGCATGTAGAAAGACTGTTAAGATTCCTTTACTGTTTTGGTAAGTCTAAAAGCTTATTTACGCAAGCTGAAACAAGAAGCATCATTCACTCAGTTGCATGCCTGAAAATTAATACTGGCAACTTCAGATATGTAAACAAAAGATAAGAACACACTGGCATTTAGGCAAGCCACTTTAAATTCAGGCAGTCTAACCCTGTTCTACAGTTTCTAAAGAGATTCTGCTAAGACAAAGTATATACTTCACTGCTGGATGTCTTAACAGTTTTGAAGGTAACATCATTTTTCAGCAAACTTTCAGGACCATAAAAGCGTACTTTTCATAGAAAATCTGAATTAGCTGCAGTGCTTGGAGGCAGACACAGATATTTGCCACTAATGTAGAGTATTCCTGAGCTTATATTTATTAAGCTAAAACATAGGACTGCAAATGTAGCATGTATCACAGCTCAGCCTGTTTTGTGCTTGATGCAGCTGAAAGAAAGGTAAACAAACTTGGGATATTCTAAAGAAGACCCAGACTAACATCCAGTTAGTTTGCTGGCATGGCAAGAGCCAGTACTATTAAACAGAAGCAGCAATAATTTCTATCAATACAATGTAAGCTAAACAGGGCAAACAAGATGATGGATCAACTATAGCAACTGAGCAACAGACATGCACAAACCACATAATTTCTTGAGCTTATAACTACATTCCCACATCAACTTGAAAAATGTTTTACATACTTTTCAATGGGAAGAGGATGAGGTCCAGAGACAGAGAGTTTGTAAATGAACATAAGAAATTTTCGAAATGCTTCAAAGAAGGGCCAGTGGGAGAGAAGACAGATGCATTTGTTTGAATTTATGGACTTGGAAGTAATCACTTTTCTCTCTACAGTCGTCAGAAGACCCAGCTGTGATTGCTGTTTTTCTGTTAGCAGCTCCCGGGGATAAGGCTCATAAAACTGGATAGCAGCACCATAAACCTATAAGATGAAGAAAAACAGCTAAGCAGGCCCAGTATTTAACAGGAATATGGGGTAGAACTTTTGATGCATCTTTAAGTTTTTGCAGTTTGCACACACTACAGTGCTTTTGCTGGTACCTTATGAAATGACTCTATTTATGTAACATGCACAAAGCAACCCTATAAACAAAATGCCTTGAACTCTCTTCCTCATTTTCATTGCACCTTCCTCAACAAAGTACTCACACTCAATTGAAAGGGAAGGAACCAAATCCTCATTTTGTGACAAAACCTTATCCATTAATCATCTGGGTCAAAAACATCCCCAAAATCTAAACCCAAACCCTCATGAAATATATCTGTTCAGTAAACTCCCCTATCATTACCAAACTAAACAAAAAACCTATTTTAACTTTGACTTCCCTCATTTTATCAAGTTAAAAAGATATTAACCTTTTCTAATATTCCTTCTCTATTTGTGTTTCATAACTGAGTTATTCTGGCAAGCTTAGAAAAAATCAATAAGTAAAGAAAAACAGTAGCAGCTATTGCATTCCTCCTTGCAAAATAAGTACTAATATTTTGGAGAAATGTGTTTTTTTTCTGTTTGGAAGTGGAGAATTATGTTAATTTTTCTGTTAGGGGAGTGAGACAGAGAAAGTTGAGCTGTTACCACCAACAGAGCCAAACTGCTGTTTATTAAAGAGCTAGTCACAAACTTATACAGAGACAATCACACATTACACATTACTCCCTCACACAATTCACACACATGCACAGCTGGCAAGCTGAAACAACATCTGGCAGACCAACCCTAGGCTCTTTTGCTTTATCAGGAGAACCTCTACTACCTTCCCACCTGCAATCCAAGTCATACAACATGTTTTTGGTGTGTTTGTGTGCTGATGGCCTTACACAGAGAGATTCAGTAGACAAATCTGATTGTTAGAAGATAGAATTCAGATGTTCTGAATCTACCCCTCCACGCAAATTCAACAAGATCACTAGGTCTTAGAAGCTCATTTGAGTATTTCACATCCTACCTCTCAGCACACACTTTTCCTGTCCTTACGTTCCTGCTTTCTGGTAACTAGTTTTCAGTTCATGTCTAGAGATATGTACAGGGCCCTACTGCATAAAGTCACACTCCCTGTTATATAAAGTCACATAGAAGTATCTTTTAAGGTAACCATGAGAAAACTGTAACAATTTGCTACATCCCTAACACATGTGCTAAGTTCTCTTTAATATATAGACTACACTTTCATTCCCATTACATGAAATAACAGGGAAAGCCATGTGCTGTGAACTTTGGTTTTGTTAAGTGTATGGTTCAGCCTACATAGGAGTAAACTGCACATATTCTTCCAGCTGCTTCCTGTTTTGGCATCTGACATGAAGACTTAAAAAATATAATTTTCTAAGGGAAGTATTAGACAATTTATTTCTCAAACATGGAAGAAACAATCCCTATCTATCTCCACAACAGCCATCTGAAACAAAAGCAAAAGCACAGTGTGGAGCCATACCTTTTCTGCAGAAGAGCAGGTCAGTACAAATGTTGAGAACACTGGCAGCGGATATTTGGTTTGAGGGTCCCAGCACTCAATAGTAGCTCCCATAGGAAGGCAGAAGAGAGGTACAGAGTCTGACAGTGGAAATGATTCATAGTTCTCTTGAGGATATCTGAAAATTAAGCCTCAAAAATAGAAAAAAGAAAAGTAAGCACATTTGCTTTCTAGACCCTAAATACTGCAAGCAATATATTTTCCACAAAATACAGCTACGTCTGAATTCATAACCTTTTTACCTGAACTTTATAACTGAGGCATATAGCTGCAAAAAGCAAGTCTTTTATTTGACAGTAAGACTAAGCCATCCAAGTAGCAATCATTTGAAAGTAGTTTATGAATACTGAAGTTATCCTTTGAGCTATTACACTTTTAGTAACTGCTCAAAAACAGTACATAATGAAGATTTTTATATCAAACCAGTTGTAAGGTACTTGTGCTATTTAAATGTGCCACTGGAATAAATTTGAAGAGAAATTCCTATAAAGAAAGTGATAATTTACAGTAAAAACAGCAGAAATAACTTCACTGAAAATAGGATGCACTAGCTGACTGTCTGAATTCTCTGCTACTCTGTATATTTAATTCTTGCTGGTAGAAAAAAGGCACACAACCACGGGTTTACTACTGCTGCTCATCTTGCTTGTTCTGTGGTACATCAACTTCATGATCCAGTCTTTTAACTTCTCTTTGCTAATTTACTCCTTTCAAAAGAATTTGGTGCACTTACTGCTCAGCAGAAATGCTTCTGAAAGTTTTTTTCAGGCTTCTTCAGTAACAAAAAATAATCTGTAGCAATGCATTAAAAATTTTTTTAAAAGCCACACTTGTCATTTATTGTTCAGAATACTTTTCACTCTCCTCAAATAGGGAACAAGAAAATAGTTGCAGAATTGAAGGGAGGAAACATATTTAACTTTCAAATTAAACAGAAAATATTTAGACATAGAATGAAATACAAGTAAGCTTGAACGGGATTTTAATTACTCAACCGTTAACACCAACACAAGAAATATGACATCTTTTCTTACATCTGCAATGTTTGCTAAAATAAAAGTTTGCTAAAGCTCCTCAGTTAGCAAGCCTGTCATGATAAGAACTAAAATGTTAAAGAAAAATGCTATTCTCTTATTTTTATCCTGCGGAAAAAATAAGGAGAGCAAAGGCATTATAGAAGCTGATTTCAACTAACATCCTCCAGCATCAGTATTCTGACAGACAGCACGTAATTTTTAAAAATAATTATTTTATTTTAACAATGCTTTTGAATCCTTCTGTTAAAATGTTAAGACCGCTTCCAAAATAACTTACCAGCTTTATATGCTAAAGAGTTAGAAGCTGGCACCGACTTCTTGTAACAAAGGTATACACTGGAACCCCACTGAAAGACGAAAGTTTCATCTCAAAATCAGTAAAGATGTCAACAACCAAAAAATCAAGCATTTTAATACACTCCCTTTACAAAGAAATCAGACATTTTAACAAAAAAATTGCAGAATAAAATTACCTGCTGGCCGCTGAGTGCATGTAAATGACAAAAAATGAGAATTCACCCTTCTTCTCATTTTTTTAGAGATTACAGGATTTACATAAAATAACCATGCAACACTCCACCACACTACTCTCTGGCCTATTTCAACAAAAGAACAGGCAAAAGGGAAGCAGATTAATTTCCACCTTCATGTCTCCTTTTTAAAAGTAGACTCTTATGGGGACCTCATTATGGGATGTCAAGTTCTAATCATCATAACTCATAATTTGAAGCTTTTATTCTACTTCTATAAACTGGTTTCTGACAGTGCTTTTGCAGTTTGTGTAAATATACTATAGCACGCAAAAAAACTCACTTATGCCCCTGCAAGTAAACAAAATGCTAAACAGACTAAATAAAAGAAACAATTAAAGCAAAGCACACTCAGAAACTCTAAGCAGCAATTATCACCTTTACAATGCCTTAGTAACATAGGCCTTCTGAATAACTAAGAAAAAAGTGTTTCTGATTCATCCCAAGTGTCAGCACCCCCAAAGGGTGTGGGAGAGATAATTAAAAAAAAAATTAAAACTTCATCGCACTACTCATAAAGAGCACCTAGACATGAATACGCAAACTGAAGTAGCGAATAATGCGAGTAATCAGCAGGGAACAGCAATTTCCAACACGAAAGGAAATCAAAGCAACAAAACCTACAAAACTGACGTCTCACACATGGTATAAAGAATGAAGAAACTGTGATGTAGTGATAGAACACAATAGTGCTAAGAAGAATTCAAGGAGCTCCTTCTTTGAATATATGTGTTTGGCTAAAAAAGAAAAAAGAAAGAAAAAGAAACTCAAGCTTATAGATACTCACCATACCACAATTTAAATTCTTATCCACTTTACAGAAGGTGTGAGGAGGGGTTTCCCCTTTGCTGGTAACAATAACACAGATGTCTGTCACTGCCAGTGAGTTCTGAGGCCGCACAGGAGGTGCCCTTCGGTAGGTGATGAAGATGCGTTGCGAAGAAGCCGAGCTGTTGTTAACATTAGCGCAGCGGCCGTACGGTGTAGCTTGAATCACCTCACAGCCTGAGATTATGCGTTCCTTCCCTTCATAGAGAACTCTGCACACAGGAAGGAAACACCATTATTATGTACATTCAAACAGATGCAAAGTTACTTGAACAAATTTGGAGAAAACATCCATCCATTAGCAACCTACGTCATTAATCGCAACATTTTAACATGCATCTCTTGTATTGTCTTTCATCACGCAGCACTCCAGGCTGAAGAAACTGCTCAGAAACATTTGAAATTATACTAAGCTCTCCGTGGAAATAAATTAGAGTTGCAGAAAAATAAAATCAAGCTACATTGAAAAGGATTTAGTTATAGTTGGAATACTGCATTATCAATGATAAATAAATACAAATTCCACTTAAAATTGCTTGCACACATGATAGCAGATAATTTAATCACTAAAATGCATGCTAAGTCTTTCAAAGCTTTTTTTGTGCTGGGCTTTTTGATCAATATTTTTTGGGTTTGGGGGTTTGTTTGTTTATTTGTTTATTTTTAAACTAAGATTTTTGGAAAAGCACAACAGAGGACAGAAGTCTACTTCCCAGATGAATTTTTACAGAAAAAAAAATTCAAACCCAGTAATAATTCACATTCACAGTTCGAATAACAGCACTTAAGACAATGAGGTAGGAAGACAAATACTTTGTTCCGCAGTACAGGAAGAAATAGTAAGTAGAGTTGACTGAACTCCTACAAAGCAGAATATATCTTAAATGGCTGCACAACAATATTCATGTAGTGCATGGTTTATTTTCTTTTTGCAAGATCACTAACATGGATCATCATATTCTTAGGATAAAATGGAAGATCCTTTACAGCTTCACAGCTAAATAAGCTATAACATTTCTTTACCTAGCATGAAGCTACTAGAAAGTCACTGTGAGAAAAAAATGTGGAAGTTAAAACATACACCTGAACATTTTTAACGCACAGATGCTATCACAGGGCAAGCTTTATCTCCTGTTCCACACCCAAATAAGCAATGGCTCCATTTGCTTGGTTCTCTGCGGTATGTACAGAGTACTTGTCACCTTCAAAGCAGTTTCTATCACAACAGCACTTAGGATAAAGGTAACACATTCAACCTTTGTACTTTGTGATCTCCAGCTTCTCATTCATAGTCCCTCACAACGTTAAAATAAAAAATAACCAGGCAATACATATTTACTGTCCCAAAATACTTTTTGTCAAAGGTTTGACAGACTAGTACTAAGCATTTATTTGAAAACTACAAAAAGTAATGTGTTTAAGCCAAAATAAAAGTCTTTTTCCATATTAAAAAAAAAATTTCAAAATTACTTAAAGACTACTTCCATCATTAAATTGGAATATACAAATATTACTGTTTAATATGATTCAACAGAAAAAACACATATGTTGTCATAGTATTGATGACAGACATGAATTACAGTCACAGAGTTCTTTAAAAAAGCAAGGAAATCAACATGAGTAGGGAGTATATTGATGTAGCTACCAGGCTGCCAATTTATTCAACTAGTTCATGGAGGATAATAATATTCAACAATGGTTTCAGTTGTAAAGACTACGACCATTAGACTTGGTACTTTTAAAACAATGTGTACTCTCAGGTGCAAAACCAGCCTAATACCAGCATTTCCAACATTAGTGCTAATATACTACCTACTGGTTCAAGACATTTTTAGAGAAAGTACATGTAACTGAACTACTTCTAGACTAAGTAATGTTCTGGAATAACATGTACTTTTTACTTTTTATTGGATTACTTCCTCCATAAAGTTAAAAAAACCTCAAACAAAACAGAACCCAAACAACTACAATGACAGCAGCTCTCAGGCCACATCCATTGTGCATAAGGAGTCTGAATGAATTCTTCACATCACTGTCTTACATTAATCAGAAGAAAACACTAACAGAGCAGTCTCCAATAAAAGTTTCAGTTCCGTTTTGTTTGTTTCATGTATTTTAAATAAAATAAAAATTATAAATTTATTCCAGAAACATTTATCAGCTGTCAGCTTATGAGAAGGAACACAGCATGAATCAGACTGTTCCAGTAGTCCAACTTAATAAGTTTACAAGTATTCTAACAAAAATACTTTAAGTGTTCAAGACTTTATCAGTGGGGTCATCTTTCACCAAAAGAAAAAAGAAAATGAAAGCAATATGCACCTCTACATGTACACTAGCGCAGTATTATTAAACCCACACCATTTCCTAACCTCATGCATAGTTCTGAACTTACAGTATGATGCTCTATCTGCAAGCAAACAGAAGAAAGCCACCACCCATGAATCACTCAAATTAAACAATGGTTTTAATGATTCAGAGAAAACATTCAGAAGCAATGCATGAAATACTGAACACAACACCCTGTATATACAATGTCCTCCCTGAACAGGGTAAGTTTACTTCTACTTGTTTCAACTTCCAAGAGTCTGTCTTTGATTAATCAGTACCGGTAAGATTTGTTTCCTTCCTTTTTACATTTATAGTTTTGTCTCAATCCTATGTTCACATTATTTTCTACGTTATCTATCAATGCCAATACAGTTTCATTTCAATGTAAACCACTTTCCTCTAGATGTTAGGTCCTTTGCAAGAAAGACCAAAAGAATTTTATCATCTCATTGTAAGACTGTTTGACATTGTATGTGTAAGTTTCCTCATGCCCAGTTTTACTGATTGAAAAGTATACTTCAATGCATCTGGTAATAGAGTCTAGAAAGAAGAAATATAACCTTGTGGCTGTTGAGCTAATACCCTTAAATCATAGAAAAATTTGCTTCTGGAAAACCATTTCAAAAAACTCAGATTTTGTGAATTGCATTTGTCTAAAACCACTGTCCAGTTTGACTCCTCCTTCTCTAGGTCTTTACATCTTTATAACTCCTCTTCCTCTCTCATTTTGCAAGTATTGAAGAATAAAGGAAATTATGTAAGTACTGTAAGGTTAGAAAAGTGGTGGATCAAGCAAAGGGACTGATAGACTGATTTATCTTTTATTTCTACTGCCATCCCTAGTATTGTTTTTTCTGAACAAACAAGTTTTAGTTTCATCATTATTACCCTACACTGTTTAGAAACACCCAGCTGCTGTTGTCACAGTGGTGGGATTAAGAAACAATTGAAGATGCTGGCTGTAAAGAATATCTTCTAGTTTCTATTACCCTTCTTGAAAATTGAGTTTCTTTTTTGAAATACATCTTTAATAAAGTGGATCATTTGTTCAATTGATATGCTTGCAGACATTTTGAGAAATCAGGCATATAGAATCACAAGGACCCTTAGCACAGAACCCTTAGCAAATGAAAGCCTCCCATACCCCTTAAAAATTAGTAAAAAAAAGTCAATTTCTTTACTCACATAAAGGAAGTTACCTAACTTTTGCATTACTTGGCATTACAAGAACTTCTGCTTCAGACAAGAAGTCTGATATTCCTTCTCTATACTAAGTATTATGAATTGCAAAACCACTTGTACTTTAAAAAAATGTTTTTTCTGTCAGGTTTTTGTTCCATGTAAGAAAGATGTGCTGGACCTCTAAAAGATTCCTAACTGAAGTATAAAACAAAGAGGTGAGATTTTTGTTTCAAAGTCCCACTGCATCTAAACCAAAACAGATCTCAAATCTCAGTTCTTGTCTGTTTCTGGAACATAAACAAAAAAACCCAACAAACAAACAAACAAACACCCCCAACCAAACAAAAAACCCCCCCCCCCCCTCCCCCCCCC
>VZUI01044565.1:0-24543 GCA_013401135.1 Cettia cetti | reverse complement strand
CAGATGGGGTGTGTGAGTCTAGGGCAGAGCGCAGGTGGGGTGTTGGGGTGTGCAGGGCAGCAGGGGGAAGGAGCAGGGGGGAAGGAATGGTGGAGGAAGAAGGAGGAGGATTGAAAGCAGGTGCAGGGGGAATGGGAGTGGGAAGGGGAGCAGGGAGAGAGGGCAGGAAAGGTGGAGGAAGAAGGGGGAGGGTAGGGTTGCAGTGTGTAGGGGGATAGGGAGGGGCTGTGGGAGGCGACGGGGCCGGGGTGGGGGGAAAGAAGGGAGGGCTAGAGTGGAGAGGTGGTAGGGAGAAGAGGGATGAGGTAAGGGAGAAGGGAGGGGGGCCGGGGGCAGAAGGAGGGAAGGGCTAGGGGGGAGAGGGAGGGGGGGAAGGGGAGATAGAAGAGGTATAAAGTGTTATGAATAAAAATCAGGGCCAGGAGACATTCCTCCCTTTTTAAGCCTTTTTTAAAGATCAGCTCTGGGTAGGGGCTTCGCACACCGCCGCTGCTCCCGATGGACTACGCAGAGGAGGAGGAATGCAGCTTTGCCCCACGGCAGAGCTAGGACTTTCTTCGTCGCAAAGTTTAGAGGAAAGTCTAAAAATGGCTCTCAGCTCGGGGAGTGTCTGGTCGGTCCAGGTCTATTAAAGTTACGGTGAGGGACCAGAGTCTCTGTTGGCGTCCTGGCGTTCCTCTCTGCTTTGCCGGCTTGGGGGTGTCACTTGTAGTCCAGGGTGCTACCTTGGCTCGTTGTTAGGGTTTTATTTCTTTTTTCCACTGAGTTTTCCCAAATTTGCATGAATACCTGGTGAATCTTGGGAAGACCAGCTATGTGCTCGACAACAAGGGGGAAGGACTACAATGGGACTGAGGTAGGCAAATTAACAACTGAATGACCTGAGCTAGCAGAGCTAGGTGAGCAATCGGGAATGATTAACATTTGTAAAGGCTTTTGTTAACAACACACAAACTTGATGCTAGAGGAAAAAAGCTTTCTGGATGAATTTTATTCCTTACATAAAGGAAGAGAATTATAGAAGAAAAGAAGTACAGAGAAAGAGAAATAAGAGAGCCCGGCCCAGCAGCAACCGCCCCCTCCGAGAGCTAAATGGCTTTCAACCGCCCGCCCCGTGGATTAAATCCCCCTGGGCCCCGCTCCGCGCAGCCGCTCCGGGGCCCCGCGCACTGTGCAGGTCCCGCCCTTCACACCTGTGCCGGGCCGGGCCCGCCCCGCCCGCGTCCGTAAATCCTGGCGGAGCCACACCCGCTCCGCTTTCTGCGGTGGATGCTCATCCCGGGATGTGGCCTGACCGTCGCTCGGAGAGCTGTGCAGCGCCCCGGGGCCGCTCGCGGCGCGGAGCTCGAGGCGCTGAGGTGGGGCCAGGAACGGGACCTGGGCCCGAGAATTCGGGTCCTGGTCCTGCCGGTGTCTGCTGGGGCTCCTGGGCGGAGCCGCTTGTCCCTCGACGGGCGGGCTACGGGTCCTGCGGGGTTGCATGACCGGGGCGGGATTGGGGCTGGAATACGAACCGGGATCACCGCGGCTGGGAAAAGCCGCTCCGGGACGGGCTCTGGGACTGGGCTCGGTACTGCCGCCGCTGCTCCGACTGCGGCCGGCGTGGGACTGGGGTCCTGCTGGGGCTCCGGGCAGACCTCGCTGCGGCCGCGGCGAAGCGGGGCTGTGCCGGTGCCGGGCCCGGCAGGAGGGCGGTGCTTCCCTGGAGCAGGCGCTGGATCGCGGCTGGAAGCGAGCGGGGCGCGGGGACCGCCCGTGCCGGCCCCGGCACCCCTTGGACACCGCCGCCCGCTCAGCGCCGCCTCCCGCCCCGCGGCCCCCACGGGGATGTGGAGCCCCCAGACACCACCGCTCGCCCCTGCGCCCCTCCGCCCGCCTCCTCCCGCCCCGTGCCCGCAGCCCCGGGGGGCTTCCGCCTGCCGCTTCCCCGCCCAGCCAGTGGGGCTGCAGCGCCGGGGCCGGGAGGAGGCGCTCCGGGACAGCCGCTGGGACCGAGCCTGGCGCTGTCGCTCCTGCTCCCACTGCGGGACCAGGGCCCTGCCGGGGCTCGGGCCGCTCATCTGACACACCTGCAACTGAGACCTGATGCTTTCCTTCCTTTCCTCCGCTTTCTCTGTGGCTTGCACTCTCCAATGCAAAAACCTCTGGGTTTAAAAGAAAGGCCAGTCAAAACTGTTTACTCTTTATTTCCAGTGCATAAGATGATATGAAGGGACACAAAAGGAGCACCAAGTTGAATCCTTATGGGAATGGCTCATCTGGCCCTTGAATCCACAATTGCCAAGGCAATCTTCCCTCACAGGAATTAAATCTCCAGCAATGCTCTCAGAGATGCCTTAAAATCAAAGGTTTCAGTGGGATGGAGTTTTGTTTGGATGAAGTCTGGAGTTTTTCACGGAGCCAGCTGGAAGTGCAGAAGTGATGGGAAGCTTTTGCAGGTGGGTCCCACTGGGGGTGCACTGAAGGCAGGGATGTGCATCCCTTTCCTGAGGGAAAAGAGCTTGCTGAGGCAGGGAAAGGAGCTGAGCTCCTGCAGGGAGAGACGTCCTGCCCTGGGCACAGGGGTTGCTGCCTCAGCAGGGCCGGGAGCAGCTTCGGCCACCGCCTTCTGCTTTAAAATATCAACGGGAGCCTGAGCTCAGGGGGTGGAATCTGCTGGATTCCAGGCAGTGCTGCCAAGTGCCCCCCAGGGACATGGCTGGGGGCTGAGGGTTTGAAATAGCAAACTATGGAATATCAACCTGTCCTTATACCTATTCTACTGAGCTTCCTTGGTACCGCTGCTGGTTCCTGGCACAGCTGGTGTTAAACAGGCAGCTCTGCATGGGAATATCCACGCTCCAGGAGGCACTGGGAGGTTATTCCAGCAGGAATTCAGCAGGGAATGTGGGGACATAATTCCTCTAAACTAACAAAGCTGACACTGAACCCCCAGTCGGCCCCACGCTGGGAACAATCTTTGTGCTGCCCTGTCAGCCAAAGCTCCTGGGCTGGGAAATGGCAGCAGCCAAATGGATGGAATTACCTCAATCCCAGCATCCCCCAAAGGGACAATCCAATCCCCTCCATCTGCTCCCAAAGTGTCCCTTCTGTTCCCCACAGGTGCCCTGGTGATGCCAGGGAGGTTCCTTTGCCCACAGGGCCTTTCTTCTGCCCCTCTCCAGTCCGAGAGGCCTCTTCTCCCTTCCCTGCCAGCTGCTGCCAAGGAAGGAGGGCACAGCGAGTCCTGAGTTTACCTCAAAACAGTCATTCCCTCACCTAGAGATCACCTGAGACCTTACCCCCAAATTTTCCCTGTTTGTCCCCCTTCTGATTTCCTCATTGTTTACAAGAAAGCATTCTTTCTCTACCCTGGAGATTGCCACAAGCTTTACTCCCCATTCCCTACCTCTTTCCTCAATTCCACCTCAATATTTTCACTCTTTACCCTATGGATGCTTTCAATTTTTAACCCCCCAATCATTTTCCTACCTGTCCATAACTGATCCCCTCAGTTTACCCCACGAAGTGCATCCCCTCTGCTACAGATCACCTAAGATTTTACCCCTGAAATTTTCCCTGCCTCTCCACCTCTGACTACCTCATTTTTACCTAAAAATATTAATTTTCTACTGTGGAGATTCCCTTGAGTTTTATCCCAGATTTATCCACCTGTCCACAGCAATTTCCTCCATTTAGCTCAGGATGTTCCTGCTCTCTCCTAGAGATCATCTCACATTTTACCCCCTCAAATTGCCCAATACTGATTACCTCCCTTTTACCTTAAAATATCCATTGTTTCCTCTACAGATTAACTCAGATTTTGTTACCAAAATGTCTATTTTGTCCCCTGTATACTAACTAGATTTTAAAATCAAAACCACATAGGTTATGTCTCTTATCCCCAAAATTTTCATTTTGGCCCCTACAAATTAGGTCAGATTTTTTCCCAAAACCACTTCCTGTTCCTACATAATTACCTCAGGGTTTGCCCCCCAGATTCTGCCTAATGTTACCTACTGCTCACTTCATTTCTACCTCAATATGTTCATTCTCTGCCCTACAGATCTTCCCAAGTTATACCCCTAAAATTTTCTTGCCTACCCCCAGTGACTGCTTCAGTTGATATCAGTGTTGATTCTTTCCCTAGAGATTACCTCAAGTTTAACCCCCAACCTCTTCCTTAACTGTCCACAACTTATCACCTCATTTTTATCTAAAATATTCATTCTCCACTTTTAGATTATTTCAAGTTTTGTCCTCCAAAATTCCCCTACATGTCCACTGTTGATTCCCTCATTTTTCCTTCAATATTATTGACTAGAAAGAAGCCATGTAGCTTTTCTCAAGATTTCCCCCCAATTTTTTCCATCTGTACTGGATTTTTACTTCAAAATGATCACTCTACAAATTATTTCATATAATTCTTACACAAAATTTCCCCCTCTGCCCATAACTGCTTCCCTCATGTTACCTCAGTATGTTCATGCTCTTCTCTAGAGATTAGCTCAGATTTAGCCCCCAAATTTTCCCTACTTGCCCACTACTCATCACCCCATTTTTTTATTCAAGTGTTCATTCTCTGCTCTTGAGATTTTGTCAAGTTTTGCCTCCAAAAATTTCCTTACTTGTCTACTACTGAGTACCTCATTTTTACTCCAAAATATTCATTCTGTCCCTTACAGATTACATCGAGTTTTACCCCTAAAATTTTTCCCTTCTGGTACAATATTGATTAACTCTTTTCTACTCCAAAAATTTTCACTCTCTCCCCTAAACATCCCCTCAGCTTTTCCCTCAAAAATGCTACCTTGCTCCCCTCACATTTTCCTACACAAAGAGTTCTTGTGTCCTCTCTCAATTGCCTCAGGTAGTCACCTGAAAATGTCCCCTCAAAGGTATTCCAGGTTTTCCCAGTTAGGAGCTGCAAGGAATTCAGGCAAATGATAGCAAGGAACAGCTGTAAATTCAAAGGCAGAAAGAGAAAATCTACCAGCAAAGGGGAAAGGTTTCAGAAAACATTTCTGCAATTACTAATGAATAATTATTTCCAATTCCCCAGTGAGAAGAACAGAAACTCAGAGCCCTTCAGGCCTGGCAGTCCCCTGCAGTGAGGGCTCAGCAAACATCCACAGAGACAAGTCCAGCATCTGAAAGAAACAAAGAAGAAGAAAAAGGGGATTTCCTTTGTTTCAAGGTTGTTTCAAGTTCTCAGACCCAAACCAACCTTTGCTCTTGATTTTGGCTGGGTGAATGGGGAGTGGTGGGCATGGCTCCTGCCATTCATGCAGATGGGAGTGATGCTTTCTGGGGGAAATCAGCTGATTCCCAAAGTTTACTGCCTGCCCTTGATCTCCACAGGAGAAAAACTCTTCCATGAAGGGATTCTGCTCCATCTAATCCCCTTTGCCCAGGCTGTTCCATGTGGCTCTCGCAAGGCTGGGGCAGCACAGGCAGACTCAGCTCTCAGCACTCTCTGCTCCAAACACAGCTCTGGCCTCCTTTGCAGACTGCCTCTACAGAGGTTTTCTCCAGGAGAAATCAAGGAATTGCTCATGGCAGGGTGGAGATTAAGTTATCACAAAGGGAAGTAAAGGATAAATATTCCTCTAAGAGCCCTTAGGATCTTCTGAGCTGAATTGGGAAATTCACTCCCTGCAGCCTAAATACACAACCTCTGACATAAAGCACAGACTGTCAAGTGGGGTCTGACCACTGGTGTCAGCATCACTCTGACAAATCTCTTTGGCATTCTTCCTTTCAGTGATTTACGCAATCTAACTGCAAAGCTGACAAGCCTAAAGGCTCTGTCCAGCCGCCCAGGAACAGAAGGATACTCCCAGGGCTGAGGCACATTCCCAGCAAGCACTCCCAACACAGCACAGAGGCACCACTGGAGGTAATGTGGGGCTGGCAAGGGTTGCCAGGGGGATGCAGCCCCCAGGCAGGGTGGCAGTGGCAAGGACAGCACCAAATCCCTACATTCAGATGGCACAACAGAGACAAAGGCCAGTGATGTCCGCGGGAGATGCAGCTGCTCCCTGCCTTGCCACATCCCAGCAGGAAATCTCCAGGGGTGAGAGAAACTCTCAGGGTGCTCAAGATGCAGCATCTGTCACCCTGATCCTGCCTAAACTCAGCCCGTGGGGCCAACTCCCCCCAGCCCCAGGTAAACCCTGACCTGAGCTGGGTCAGTCTCAAACACTGCCCCAGTTCTCACCTTCCAGCTGCTCCCGGGGCTGCCCCACATTCCTGACAGGGTGCCAAAGGCCCCTCTGGACAGGGCTCTCTCTGTCTCAGGCGTTGGGCACTGCAGGGACCAGGGCAAAGGCAGCCTGAAACCAGAGCAGATCCCTCTGGTGACAACTGGGCACTTACCCTGCACCATTGGAAGGACCAGGGGCCCTCCAGGGCAGGCCGGTGGGGCGGAGCCCACTGGGTTTGGCTGCTCAAACACCAAAGCTTTGGGCAAAGATGGGATGAGTTAAGTGGCTTTTCCTGTCCTGAAAGAGAGGAGAAAATGAGGGAAATTAGATCCACTGTGAAAGTCAAAGGCTCCTGGCTTTCCTGCTTCTGTTCTGATTGCTCACTTTAGGGTTCTATCCATAAAAAACGAGAGGTGACACCAAATAAGTGTTCCTTTTCAACATTTTCCCCCTATTTTTTTCATACATAAAAAGGATGCCCATTTTTTTCAAATTGCATTCTTTGCTTAATTGGAACAGAACCATTTTCATTCCAGGCTCCACTTGTGAGTTATTCAATCCTTTGCTGTGGGACTTTGGAGAGAGGAAGAATCTGTTCCACACCTGTGTCATCCAGCAGGGAACATGCCCTGTACCAACCCCTGCCTGTGCCCAGCACACTTTCTCACTTTCCCCACTCTGGATCTTGGCTCCCATCCAGTCTGAGTTTTCCCCCATTTTCCATGGCAAGAGATGGGAAATTGTCCTTAGCTGCACATTGATCTGGGGGACTGCTGGGATTCCAGCAGGGAATTAATTGTTTCACAAATAAAATCTATTCCAGGGAGCAGTCCTGAAAAGTTGGGACCTGCTGCTTCACCACACGGTGTCAGCAACAGAGGGAAAACACAAAATGTGTATGCAAAAACAAGGATAGAAGGATTGCTCCTGCTTTTGGTGGGACCAGGGATTATTTTGCCCTGCAATGACAAAGAACTTCTCCCTCAGACCCTCCTTGAAAAGCCAAAGTGCAGCAGGAGAGGGAGGAAGGCTGGTAGGAAGGGCACCTCTGCCTCACCTGCTGGGGACAGCACAGGTCCGGCTGCTCCCAGGGACTGGGAATGTGTCTGGAGCCAAAAGCACCTTCCCAGGCTGGCGGGCCTTTCCTGAAGCACTGCCTCTGGGAAGCAAAGGGTTATGGAAGAAATGGAGTGGGAATTGACAATAATAATCAAAATATTATTGGGAAATAATGGAAGCAACAATAATTCCAAGGGAGCAGGGAGGATGCTGAGCTTTAAACAAAGTTTGAGTGAGGCAGCATCTCCTGGGAATTCTAAAGCACAGCTCCACGTCTGGGATTACAGGGGCAGTGCAAAATCCCATTGTCCAATCCCTGGTTTTGCCTCCTGCCAGCACTTGGCATCTCAGGCACGTTTGGGTGCAAGAGCTCTAGTGCTGCTGCCTCGAGGGATTGGGAAAATGGGCATTAAATCCCTTCCCACAGGGCTGGCTCTGAGCTCTGGCAGCTCAGGGAAAGCATTTTGCACCCCTGGCATTTAAATGACATCAGCTTCCATAATTTTGGAGATACACTGTATAAACCCAGGGCACATAAATCAGCCTTTCTCCATAAGGACAGCCCCAGGGAATACACAATTTTTCCTATGCCTGGTCTAACAAACCAGCAGGCAGTTTCTGGGGAGAGACTCCAGACTCTTGTCTCCCTCTCTGGCCGTGAAACACTTGCAGAGGCTTTGCAAGTCATACAAGCTTGTCAGGATTTGGATCTCTCATTTCAATTCCATTCATAAACTAAGGATTTGGAAGTGTCCTAAAGGCACTTCCACTCACACTTTAATTTGAAGCCCTCTACCACTGATCAATTGGGATGTTCTTTTGTCAGGAACACCTCACCTCTGCTTCTTTACGTGTCTCCAGGCAGGAGATAAAATATATGTGAACAAAAGTTTGGAATGCAGCTTCCAAGTCATCTGCTAGGAAATGACAACTCTCTGGTACCTGGGGCTGTTTTAAACACAGCCTGGCCCTCCAGGGCTGCAGATTCTGAGCTACACAACTTGTGAGCTGGCAAGGAACAGCAGCTGAGGTGTCATCCCAAGTGCACACAAAAACAGGGACTGGGGGATGCATTTGGATACACGCAGGCAAGTTTGGGCCACTTCAGAAAGCTTCAATCCCTGTTTTTCAGAGATTCCATCAGGGATAATGAGCTTTCCACAAATCTCTCTTAAGGCACATCAGAACCAGAGGAAGAAAATGAGATCAAACCCTTTGTTCCATTGGCCACCCCGCCACCCCCCACCCCAAATTCCAACGGGACAGACAAGTCCCTTTCCTTGGAAGGCAACATCTCCTACCTGGCCCTGTGCCTGCCCCAGCCTTTGGTGGCTGCTGTCTCCATCCTCCCACACCTCCTCATCTTCCTCCTGGGCATGGCTGGCTTCCTCCTCCTGCAGAGTAAACAAAGGTACAGTCACCAGCCTGCTCATCCCAAAGCTGGGCTACAGGGACAGACTGGTGGCACCCTCTGGATGCTCACCCCTCTGCTGGGCACCATCCCTGCTCTGTAGTCCTTTCCCATCCCTGGCCTGCCATCTCCTTTGAACGGGACCTTAAACCACAAACGTTTGCTCCGCTGGGCTTTGGGACAGCAGAGACTCCTCTGAGGCAATGGGCAGAGCTCCTGTTCCCACATCCTCTGCCTCCCAGAGCCCTGCTGGGGCTGGGCAGAGCCAAGGAAACATCCCAGCTCCCACTGGAAATTTCCTCCTGTGCCCGTGGCTGCTCCATCCCTGGAAGTGTCCAAGGCCAGGCTGGATGGGGCTTGGAGCAGCCTGGGTTTGAGGATCGAGTAGCAGGGGATGGAATGAGGTGATCCTTAAGATCCCTTCCCACTCAAACCATTTGGGGATTCCAGGATGATTCCATGATTTCTCCATGCAGCTCTTTTGTATTGTTTCCTCTCCAATTTAAGTTCCTGTATTTTGATGATTTGTTAAAGGAATCATTTTTAAGTTATTCCAGGAATAAAAAGGGAAGCATCAAACATACAAGAATTGTTCCTATGTCCATCAAATCATTATGAACTGGAAGGCTATTCCCTCATGTCTTTCTTCTTCTTTCCTGGAAATCCTTAGCATGCCACAGTTTCTTAGAGACATCTGCTGGGATTATTGGAGGGTTTGCTCTGCCAGAAATCCAGGGAGTTTACAACACTGGTTCCTCTGCATCTTTATCTTCTCACCAGGATTCCTCTAGAATGGTGTTGTGGGAGAAGTTTGGAATTACTAGAAATGGATTCACTGTTTTTCCCCACTGTTCTCCAACTATTTCCAAATTCTTGGAATTACCCCCAAAGGTGCCCAAGAAAACCGCTGTGAAAATGTCAATCAGAGGAAAAACTCCAAAAGACAAAACCACATCCAGCTGCAGCCAAAAAAATCCCAATGCTGTTCTACCTGGTCTCCAGAGCTCCCAACAGCCCCTCCCACTCTATGAGAGCAAGGAGGCAGTTCTGGATGTGTCCTTTGCCATGGAAATGGATGAGAGAGTCCAGAGGGTCTTTGTGGTCCCTTCCAACCCAAACCACCCTGTGATTCCATAGTATGATCAGCACTATCCCAATTCCATTCCAGAAACATCCTCCCATTAACCCAGGACTTCCCCCCCCCTCTTTTCGCTCCACATTAGGGATGTGTTGCCAAGTGCCACAGGCATAGGATGCCTCAGCATTCCCTAGGGATGCCATTCGAGGCTGAACTTGTGGCCTCAGAGCTCTGAAATGACTGCTCAGCCCCAATTCCAGTTGGGAATGTCTCAAACAGCCGTGTGGGGTGATTGGTCCCTCTCCCAAACCACCTTTGAGACAGCTCCCATAGAATGTGACCGACCTACTGGGTCTGGAATTCCTGGCTCAAAAGGCAAGTGCTGGAATATCCTCACCTGGGAATAGCCGGGTGAGGATATTCCAGCATCAAGAGAGTCCCTGGAAGTCACAAGTCAGAGGCAGACTCAGATGAACAATCCTGAACTGGTTTTCAGGGCATGCACCCACTGCATCCTGTGGCTGCAACAACTCCAAAGCTGTTCCTTCCACTTTGGACAGCCAGGGAAAATACCCCCATTATGGGTTTCTAACAGGAAAAACCTCACAGCTCCAGGCTACTTGGCTCTTCCCAAATCCAGGCCAGCACTCCAGCAGGCTTTGAGGACACAACAACAGTAAAGGCCATCTCACGGCACACACCATGAGCTGGGCACCACATTCCTCACTGGAACTGGGCTGTTCCCACATCTCTGTGACAGTCAGCAGCATCCCTGTTTCCTCACTCTTCCGTTCAGGAGAAAGAGATGCCAGCACAGGATGCAATCAACACCCAGCGTGCAATCCCAACAACCCAGGGAAAACCACTTCACTCTGGGGAGAAACGCAATGCCCAGTTTTGGAAAAAAACAGAGCAGGACTGGAACCATTTCCAGGCATGGAGTCGCCCAGCTCTGGAAATGCAGTTCCCCCCTTCTTCCCATGGAGACCCCAAACTTGCCTGGGACTGAGTTCAGGGAGAAAACCCCACCCATTTCACCAGCCTGGCAGAGAGCAAATTCCATGGACAGCCCAGGAGGGTGTCCCTGACCATGGCAGGGGGTGGGAACAGGATGATCTCCAAGGTTCCTTCCAACCCAGACCATTCTTGGAGTTTAAGGCCACTTAAACTTGATTTGAGCCACTTGTCAGCTCACGGCCCCTTGCCAAGCCTCATCCTCTGGGCTGCCTTTCCCATCCCTGGCTGGGAAGGGAAGGGAAGCAGTGGCTCCTCTCCCCAAACACACCCACTGCCAATTGCTGAGCCCTGCCCAAAACCACCAGGTGACACCAGGGATTGACCCATTGTCTTGGCTGTTTTCCATAACCCAGCACTTCAGGGACTCCAGAGTCAGACAACCAGGATCAATCCCAGGTTCCAGGTACTGGCACAAAGCAGCTGTTCTGCTGGATGGGGCAATTTCAGTGGCTCCTCTCCCCTCAGCTGGGAATCCAGTGCTGGAAAGGGCCCAGCAGCAATCGTGGATTTATCTGCTCCTATGGATTATTCCTCAACGCTCACTGCCAAGTGCTGCTGGAGCCTCTCTCCACAGAAAAAAACTGTGCCCAGTCCAGAGGGTCTTTACTGAGGTCCCTGCCCAGTTTCCCAGGATGGATGGGAAGCTGCTACTGACAGGCTGGATCTCAGGGGAACTTCACTCATTTGCTGAAAGCTTCTAAAACAGGGACTTCTTTCCAGGTCTAAGGCAGCTCAAATCCTATGGCTCACCAGGATTCCTAATAAAGTGCCGCACAAATGTGTCCATGCTTGGGAATCTTCTTTTAACCTGTTTGCAAGGAAAAGTTGCCTGAATATTTAGGTCAAATTTAAATCAGCCTTTAACATCAGACAGAAAAAAAATACCCAGAAGCTCTTTTTTCCCAGCTGAGCCTACTGGAATATTCAAGGCTATTTTAGAGATAAACCACTCTGAGATATTCCATATCAAACATCACAGAAATTCTGAGGGATGAACAAAGAAAGAAAACACTTTCAGAGGCAGTTCCACCACCTTAAATCTAAACACCCTCAGAGATGGCACACAGCATCTCAGTTCCTGCAGGGCCAGACCTTACACCTTGGCTGATGTGGGAAGAAGGATGGGAAGTTCAGAACCAAGTTCAGCCCTACCTTCAAGCAATTCCCAAGGTGTTCATGACCCTCCAATGAAATCCTGACTTGGGACAAGGTGTTACGTGGGGTTGTAGGTTGGAGACAGAAATCCTGACTCGAGTCCTCTTGATCATAAGGCAAACAGCCTGTTCTACTGTTTGGAACCTTCTTATACAGGCAGTTCAAAACTCCAGAGCCAGACATGGATTGTTCTGGGCCTTAACATCACCCACCTCCCTGGCCAAGGATACATCTGCATTTAGGCTTGGAAGGGGTTGGCTGAGGTCTCTGAGTTTAAACCTGTCCCATCATTGTTCACCTCGGGATTCATTTATCCAACTAGGAGAGCCAAACTGGGCTTCTAACTACAGCCAGATTTCTCTGTTCAGCTACAGAGCAGCTGTGCTGTGACAACAAGGCTCTCCTGCCTGTGGCACTGATCCAGGGGAGTGCAGGGGCTCTGAGCTGGCAGTGACAGTTCCTGCACTGCTCCCTGCCCCACACTGGAGCTCCGGGAAGTGGGATTGGAAGTCTTATATGGCTGCAGCCCCCTCTAGCCCTGGAAGGGAGCTGGGATGAGCCTAATTCCCAGGGCCTGTGCAGGGGCTCCCTATGGAATAGCACTTCAGTTTTTCACTCAAGGGCTTTTCCTGGGGCCCTGAGGCACAGGATGATCCAGACATTTGTCCCCTTATTTCTCACACTCACGAACTGAGGTTGTGCTCTTTTTGCCCTCCTTCAGGGGCTGCATCCAGAGGGATTTTCCGAGTTTTCTGCAAAGCAGGGATTATTTTCTAATGTCCCCAGGAAACTCCTGGAGCTGTCCTATTCCTGAGTACAGAGCGCAAGACAGGAAAAGAACAAAGATTTTAATGCTTACCACCTTTGATTTTCTTTTCCCATGATGACTCCCACTCTTCCCATCTCAAAAGGTTTCTTGTCTTTGTTTCAGTGTCAGAGGATTCTGTGAGAAAATTTCACACCTGCAATTCAAGATCCCAGATCCAGAGGGTTGTCCTTGAAGATGGAGCAGTGTTGGTACTCCAGTGAATTTCTTCCATGTCCTTACAGATCACCTCAAATTTTATCCCCAACTTCCACTTGGAACTCCCTTTTTTTTTTTTTTTACCTTACGATGACTATTCCAGATTTCTCTGGAAATCCATATCAGGGGAAAACCCAGACCAGATGGTAGTCACAATATGAGCTAGGGGAAAACCCAGGGCCAGCTTTTATCCAGACACTGGATCAGGGAAAAACCCAGACTGAATTTTGCCTGGAATCTGTATCAGGGGAAAAGCCAGACTGGATCATCCAGTAACCAGGGTGGGAAAACCAGGACCAGATTACAACTGGAATCTAAGAAAGGGGAAAATCCTGGACTAAATCACACCTAGATTCTCAAATGAAGGGGAAAATGCGTTCACAACCAGAGTTTGATACTGGGAAAAACCCAGACCAAGTTGTGCTAGGAATCTGAAATGGTAGAAAACCCAGACAAGACCCTGTCCAGAATAGGGGAAAACCCAGACAAAACCCTGCCTGGAATCCAGTATGTGAGGAAACCCACACTAGATTGCATCCAGAATCTGCAATTAGGGAAATACCAGATCTATGCTTAGTATCCTGAACAGGCAACAGTCCATATGGATTCATTCCCTATATCTGGAATGGGGGACAACCTATTGCCAACAGAGACCAGAACAGAGAAAAATCCAGATGGAATTGTGCCCAAAGCCCACAGCCAAGGAAAACATAGAGGGGATCTATGCTAAGTGCAGGAACACCTGGAAAGGTCACATGAATTCAGAATGAAGAAAAACTCATCAGGGGTTGTGCATTAAGTCCTGAACAGATAGAAAACAGGATCACAGTTGGAATTCAGAACAGGGGAAAACCCAGACCAAAGCAAGAATCCAACCCAGAATCCAACAAGGGGAAACCCAAACAGGACTGTGCCTCAAGTCTGGAATGGGGGGAAAAAAGTGGGTGGGATTGTATCTGATGTCCTGGATGGAGGAAAGCCTAGACCAGATGTCAGCCATAATCCAGAACAGGCATAAACTTAAAACTGATGTCAGCCACCACCCAGAACAAAGAAAAACCCAGATCACACCGTGCCTGGAACCTGGAATGAGAGAAAAATCCAGCCTGAGTTGGGGCCAAGTGGCAGCATCGGTGCAAAGCAGGGCAAGATCACTCATGGAGCTTGGCATAGGGAAAAAACTGGTGGGAACATGCACAGAGAAGGAGATGCGGGGAAAAAAGCAGGTGGGATCATGCAGAAGCCTGGCATGAGAGAAAAAAACAGCAGGGATCTTGTTTGGAACCTGGCACAGATGAAAAACCTGGATTGGATCAAGTGCAGAATCCAGCATGGAGGAAATCCTAGACTAGATCACACACGGAGCATGGCACAGGGAACAACCCAGAGAGCATCTCATATGGAGTCCAGAATGGGAAGAAAAAGGGACCAGATCACATGTGGAATCTGGAACGAGGGAAAACTCAGAAGGTTGTGTGCAGAGCCTGGAATCAGGAAACCGTGGACTGGATAGCACGTAGAGTCCAGAATGTGGGAAAACACAGACTGGACAATGCAGGCAATCCAGAACGGGGGAAAATGGGGATGGGACCACACAGGGAGCCTGGAATAGAGGAAGACGCAGACAGGATCGCATGCGGAGTCAGGAATCAGGAAACCAGAGACCTGCTTGCCTGCAGAGCCCAGCATGTGGGAAAAGGCAGACTGGATCACATGAGGGCTCCAGAATGGGGGAAAATACAGAGCAGATCCCACATGGGGTCCAGAAGGGAGGAAAACAGAGGGGATTGTGCCCAGAGTGCAGAATCAGTAATTCAACCAGATTGCTCAGAGTCTGGAACGGGGGAAAACACAGGATCACATAGGGAGGCTGGAATAGAGGCAATTGCAGATAGGATCAGGTGCAGAGTACGGAATCAGGAAACTCTGGAGCAGATCATGCATAGAGTCCAGAATATGGCAAAATGTGGACTGGACTGCACACAGACTCCAGAACAGGGGAAAATGCAGACTGGATGGCATGTGGAGTCCAGAACGGGGCAAAATGTGGAGCAGATTGCACATGGGGTCGGGAATGGAGGAAAACATGGACTGGATTCTGCAGAGTCCAGAACCAGGAAACCATGGACTGGATTGTGTGCAGAATGTGGGAAAACATGGCCCAGACTGCACACAGGGTCCAGAATCAGGACAATGGACAGGAGCACTCATACAGTCTAGAATGTGGGAAAACAAAGACTGGATGATGCGCTATACAGATTTAGGAAAACATGGCTGGATCACATGTGGACTCGGGAACTGAGAAAACACAGATCAGATTGCACACTTAGTCCAGCACATGGGAAAATGTGGAGTGAAAGTAGTCCGCAATCAGGGAAACAGGGAGGGGATCATGCAATTGGGCCCACACTGTGGGAAAACCCACTGATCACAAGAAATCAATACTCACAGGAAATCCCAGGAAAAGGTCACAGGGCAAGAGGCAGCTGAAGGGTCAGGATCAAAGGCAGCATTCATGTGCAGCATGCACTCAGTGTATGCTCTCAGCATGTGCCACCTGTGTAGGGGCTCGGCCGACGCGGGGGCTGAGGTCCGTGCCTGCTGTGTACTTGTGGCACATGCAGGGGATGGCCCTGTCCAGGAAATGTGTCACTGCAGTTGGGGTTCTGGACAAAAAACTAAGCCCCTGCCTTCATCTTGTTAACTTTCTTTGCATTCTGCTCTGTCAGCATGAGAGAAAGATCCTATTTCTGTCCTACACCTAAATACAGAACTGCACTGGCTGCCTGTTACTGACAACACCAGATTTGAAAGTCAATACTCAGGGTCAGACATCAAGATCACAGCAAAAGTTGAGAGAGGTCAGGGTCAAATGTCACAGTTAAAGGTCAGCAGTCAGGGTGAAAGGAATACAGGGCCTTACTGTGTGCCCTGTGGGTGGCAGGTGTGGGGACAGCGCAGGGCATGGCCTGGGTCCATGGAGCCAATGAGCCCCCACCCAGCCCAGGATCAGTGCCCCTGACAGAGCCCTCCCACAGCAGCACCTGGATGCCACAGCCAGGGTGGAGACACCTTCAGAACCATGCTGACTGTGGGGCAAAGACAACTCCTCAAGAACACAGCCAGGATCAGGAATGGCCATGACCAACCCAAACTTTCACCGTGTTTTACATGGTTGCAAGGGCTAATGGCTCCAAGGTCAAGAGAAGGACATTGCACAAAGCACAGGACATACTCTGGCACCCACAGAGGGCAGCTGTCCCTGTGCCAGAGGGCTGAGGCCAGAGGGAGCCAAACAGCACCTGTGCCTTAGGAAGTGTGACCTGTGGGATAGGAGGGGGTTGGAAAAACAACACTGGATAAAATGCAGGCAAAGCAGAGGAGGGAAGCGCCTCCACCCTCAATGCAGACTGAAACGCTTGTGAAGGGCTGGGCTGTTTTCTACCTTCTTCCATACCACTCCCTCCTCATCCACAGTGCACATGCACAGAGGAGCAGCACTGCTGTGGCACTAAGGCCTCAAGGCAGCTGTACCCCAGACTAAGTGACACTTGTTCTCAGGGGCACAGGGCATTTAGGCTCAGCCTGGAGGAGGTTCCCACTGCAGTTTTAGTGAGAGCTGCTCTTGGGTTTCCCAGAGCTGGCTTGGCTCATTTTGGTTTTGTGCAAAAAACAGTTGAAAATTATTTTCTCACAGAATTTCCCAAGCAAATCTGTAACAAAAGCGTGACCTTGCTTACCTTGCTGGGAATCCTTCTTCTCACAGCCCCTCTGCACCTGAGGCTCAGGGTGTTCCAATGTGACAACAGATGGAAAAACATAGGATGTGCAAAGCACCCAGGTGAGTTGCCTGGCAGCATTCTGGAAGAATAAAACTTGTTCCACTGTTTATTGCACAACACAAAAATTAACTAAACCAGCTCTGGGAAACCCAACAGCACCTCTCTTTAAAACTGCATTGAGAATCTCCTTCAGGCTGAACCTCAGCCACCTACTCCAACTAACAAGTGTGCACTTGGACTGCTTTGTGTGGAAAGTGTGAAATGTGGGGTTGTGTTTCATGCCAGCTAAAAGAAGGTAGCCTGTGTAGTTGCAATTGTGAAATGTGTGGAACAAGGCCACAAGACAGTTATTAAAAAAAAAAAGAGTTTTAATAAACAAACAAGGAAGGAAGGAAGGAAGCAGGAAAAAGGCTTTTAGATAAATATTCTGCTTGCTTATAAGTGAATAATGTGAGGTTTAGAGTTTTCACTATGTAAGTTTTAAGTTTTCTTTAACATGTAGGATAGACAAATGCTGAATTATTATTTGCTTTGAAAATAAAATTATTATAAGCTTGAAGCTGCTTTGTAACAAGAAGTTTTAAACTATAGCTTAGAATATATAAAAGGAGTTGTAATCCCCTAAATAAAAGAAGGAAATGAGCTTATCGCCAGCTAAAACTGAAGGTCTGGAAAGGAAAACAAGACAATCCTGAGAAGGGAAGCTAGACATCACCTCCACTCATTTGCCATCCTAAAGATGAAAGCCAAACATCACCTTCAAAGATTTATCCTCCCAGAAAGGAAAGCTGGACCTCACCCCCATGGATGCATAATCCTCAAGAAGGAAGCTGGACTTCACCATGACTGATGTTTCGCTTCTGAAGAAGGGAAGCTGGACATCATCACTAATTTATACCCTTAAGGCATAGAAATTAGACGTCAGCAATAGGAGCTGATTACAATGGAGTACAGAAATTAGACGTCACAAATAGAAACTAGAAGGAAACCATAAAAAAAACCTGCTGAGAAATGCTTATGAAGATGTTCAATAAATACCTGCAAAAATTTGTAGTCAGTGTGCAGTTGGAGGAGAAACCCCCACTGTGCCCAGCGTGCTGCTTTGCTCACTCGTTACCATTTGAAATAGTGAAATAATAAATTGATTGCTGCTTGTTATATTGGCTGAGTCAAGCTCTTCATTCTTAACAAAGGGTCAGTGCAGTTCCTGTGCCCTTATGGACAGAGGATGAAACCAAAAACCAACTTGGCTCCACAAAACCAAATAGAAAAAAAATAGAAGAAATGACATCGTGCACTAGAAAATATCTGATTGCCTTTGAATGCAGTGCCCCAGAACTTAAATTTTCGTTTAAAAAAGAAAACATCCACAATACAAACAAAAGCACCAAGTGTTAGACAAACCTTTCCACACAAGTATCATTCTACAAAAGGGTTTCCCCAGTCTCTTTGCCTCATGTCAAGCCCTGCTCCATCCTCAGGGTTACTGCACCCACTCCAGGGCACCTGGCAAAAAAAAGAGCAAGTGGACACTGGCTTCCCTGGCATCTTCTCTCTCTGGCAATCCAGGGCAAATCAGAGCCTCCAAGGGAGGCACAGATACACCTGCAAGGGCAAGGACTGTTCTGTGTCCACAGAATCTCCATGGCACTATTCAAGCCCCAACAGCAGCAGCATTTGCCAGTCCAGGGAGGCAAAACCCAGCATCAACCAATAGTGCCCATGACCCAGCACGTCCCTGAAATGCAGCTGTCCTAGCCCCCAGAGCAGACATCCATGTCTGCCATCAAGCTGCCAGGGATGAGAACATCATCAGGTCTTTTTTTTTCCCCAAAAGAAGAATCAAGGGAAAATACAAACATCAGCTTGCTTGGGTTTTTTACAGGTGGTTGTTACTCCACCACAAAGGACAGAGTTATTCAGGTTCTTGTCCACAGATTCCTGGGGAGCATTGTTTTGCCAGTGGTTAAATAACAGAGACCAACTTCAGGAATTCTGTCCTTTATTCAGATTCAAAGCAAGGAGTTACAAAAGGAACAGCTCATCACTGCACCTCGGCATTCCCACCCAAGATTGCTGTGTTGATTTGGCGCAGTGGGGGGGAGGGAGCCCACAGAGGTGGCTTCTGTGAGAAGCTGCTGGAAGCTTCCACCACGACTGATGGAGCCAATGGCTCTGAGGATGGACATGCTGCTGGCCCAGTCAGAGAGGTGGGTAACACCTCAGTGATAACACTGCCACAGCAAATCAAAGCAGCACAGGCAGCGCTCTCCAGGGGCTGCCAGGTGCTGCCAGGGCCCATCCCGGCGTGGCGCACAGCCTTGCGCTGCTGCGGCCACCGCCAGCTCGGTGCGGCCATGCCGGCCTGCCTGGGACCCCAGCCAGCCACGCTACAGGCTGAAGGGCAGGGGGGCAGCAGCGGCTTCTCCTCCAGCACAGGCACAAGGAAAGAGGCGCTGAATGGTGCCAGGAACACGGTGGCCGCCAGCGCCCGCACACCAGCCGCAGGGGAACGCGGCCAGCGGCTTCCCACATGGAACCTAAACAAGGCCAACCTCTTGCTGCTGTGGGATCCTGCAGGAACCTTGGAACTGTGAAACTTGTGCGCAATGGTACCTATGAGCAGCAGTTTCTCTTCTAGTCCAAGAAGAGGAGAAAGGGAGAATGTGTGAGGGAAAACAACATGGCCGCTCCAAGGTCAATGGAAAAAAGGGGGAAGAAATGCTCCAGAGGTCACAGCTGAGATTCCTCTGCAAGTCCTAGGGAGGGCTATGGGGAAACAAATTGTGCCCCTGTAAAGCATTAAATCCATGGGGGATGCAGAGATCCACTCACAGCCTGTGGGAAAAGTGCTCATGCCAGAGGGGGTGGAAACCAGAAAAAGCTTTGATCCAGTGGGAGAGCTGAACAGAGACAGAAGGCCTCTGCTTCTAGAGATTAAGAGAGCCCTTGCTTCCAAACTAGAGCAACCCATCCTTAAAAAACTGCACCCTACAGATGAGTAACCCCTGCCACAACAGGTTTGGGAAGACTGTTTACCTGTGGGAGGGGCCCCATGGCATAGCAGAGAAAAAACTTCTCTCCCTGAGCCAACAGAAGAAAATCTTGAATAATGAACTGACCCAAACCCCCATAGCCTGTGTCCCTGCACTGTCGGTAGGAAAGAGGGAGGGGCTGGGGGGGGAAGGTGTTTTAAAGGCTTAATTTACATCTCACTGGCATTCTCTGACTCTGTAAAGAATAAATTAAGCTTATACCTTGAAATTTGAACCTGTTTTGCCCTTAAGAGTGTTTTTTCTCCCAGTTCTTAACTCACAAGCTCTTCATTAATTTTTTTCCCCTCTCCTTTGCCCAACTCAGCAGAAGAGAATGAGTGAACAACTTTCGTGGGTGCCTGGGTTTGGCCAATTGCCTGCAGTGATTAAGATACAGCCCCAGTCACAGCCTAACACTTCACCACCCTCCAGAGCTGCAGCTGGGGGGGCGGGGGGGGTCCCTGTCCCAGCCAAGGACTGCAGAGCCCCTCCCAGAACTGGGAATTCCCACGGATGCATCCAACCATGGGCAAAGGAGCTTCTGACTGTGCTGGGAGAGGGCCCAGCTTGGGCAGGGGGCAACAAACAGGCTCACACAGCTTCCAGGGCAGGAACAGCTGGGCTCAGCCTCCTCCTGGCTTCCTCCCAAAGCCTAGCCAGGGCTCAGGGAGCAAGTCAGGAGCTACCTTGCACCATGGAGCCCCCAACATGGCCAGAGGTCAGATTTCATGCTCTTGTCCAGCTCCTCAGTTACAGAATGGCTAATACTTTTCCAACTCCATTTGCTACTTCTCTCTCTCTGGCAGGGTCCCAACAAGTTTCCAAACTCCCACAGTGTGCCAAGAGAAGAACCTACAGGACACTCTGTGCATATCCTCAAGTACAAAGCATAAGAACAAAGAACAATCTTGCTCCATAAAAACAAACACAGAAAACTGTGAGAAATTATTCCATAGAATAAACACATACCTCTAACCCAGGCAAGTATTTATCTAATCCTGTAGTTAAATACAGGAGGGCACCACCTGCTAGAAGAATGCTGACCAACCAAACGCAAAGCACAGGATCAGGGGCTGCCTGAATGACTTAAGGTTACTGTGCTGGTTTGAAGGTAAACCAGCAGGAGGAATCAACTCTGCACAGATACCTTGGGAGAAATTCCAAGTCAGAGCTACAAATTAACAGGAAAAATACAATCAAGGCAAAAGCACAGAAACAGTGACTTCAGAATACAACCTGCCAAGCTGTTGCTCAGGATGCTGGGAGCAGCCCCATGAAGTGGTGGTTGCAGTCTCATGGCAGTGATGGAAGTGGTCTCATCAAAGCAGGGAACCTGTGGAAAAGTGTGCTCCTGGTCCTTCTGGTGGTGGTGGTCCTGGAGCGCTCTGGTCCTCTGGGCACCCAGCAGTGATCTCAGGGTGCCCCAAGTCCCAGATTACACCCCAGGTACAGCTGTCCCTGGACCATACAGGCAGGAAGGTTTAGGACCTCCCCCAGGGCAGGGAATTTCACAATGGGCTGATGGAATTCTGTGAGTTATTCTGGGGAATCCTTGGCAGCCCATAAGCAGGGATGGCACCTCAGGGTGGGGGCTACTACTGCTCCTTCCCTGGAGAAAGCTATCAGGCTTGAGTCAGGGCAAAGAGAAAGAAACACGGTTCCACCCACTTTCACAGCTGAGCAGAGGGCAGTGCAGATGGGAGCAGAATACAAACTTTAATTACACCCCATAGTATATCCCAGGACAGTTAGGAAAGCCTAAATTGCACAAAACCCCCTCACATTTCCCAAAAGCTGCCTCTGCTTCCCCTGACTACTCTTTCTGCATTTGATAGTGATTTCCCCAGGACTTTCACCATTAAACTTACTACGTAAATCAGCAAAGAAGTTCTTCCATTCCTCAAGAGGAGCCTGAATTAATAAAAGCACCCCTGTACCACCTGCCCCAAGCTGGGACACAGCAATGCCACCTGGAAAGGGCGCAAAACTTCCCAGCTCCTGCCCCAGACACAGACCCTAGGCAGAACCACAGATGCAACAAACCTTTACAGGTGGGAGAAACTGAGACAACAAAGACTATGCCTCCTGCTCCCCGCCCAACACACTCCAATTCTACACTGCAAGTATGAGTCAGGGTTTTAACTGTAGAAACATAAAGACTTAACATAATTTTCATCTATAAAGGCACTTCCCAGAACAATTACCTGTCCCAGCAGAGAGCAAAACCCTTGGCATTCTACTGGAACTGCAGAAAACCCAAACTAAGGGTAGAAACTGCTTCAGAATTTACAAAAAGCACTATGTCAGCCCTAAAAAGGTCAGGGAACAGCCAAAGGAGAAGAGCAACTATTGCATCCTAACTCCTCACTGAGGAAGAGCTTGGAAGACTGAGGCATACCCTGGCAGATCCAGAGAGCAACAGCCCCTCACCACCACCGTAGCAGCTTCAACCGGGGCCACCAAACATTTAGCTCTCTACCACACCATATGCCTAAACACAATATTAAATCCAACACAGTCCCAACAACTGAATTCAAACATGTTGTACTTATGCCATGCAAGGCGCCAGACACACCACAGACGCACACCACAGCAGCCCCTGGCCTCAGGCTCAGCCTTTATAAGCCCCTGGTGGCTCGTGATTGGCCGATGCTCTGGGGCGCTCGCAGCGCTGATTGGGCAGTGGGCCCGGGGCCCCGCCCCACACCTGGTTCATAATGGCCGGTGCAGGTAGGGGCTGAGTTTGGGGCTTTATGGATGCAGTGTGCAGGTGTGTGGCTTTGCTGGGCTGCTTTGGTAAGGTACGGAGCTGCTTCACTTGCCTGTTTAGAAGATGTTATGTTTCTAGTGATAGTCAAATGTGTCTGATGTGCCGGAGAGCAGTGTCTGGGTGGTCCCAGGGGCTGTTGCTCTCTGTGTCTTTCAGGGTTTGCTTCAGGATCCCAATGGTTCTTCCTGTACAGGGTTAATAGGTAAAGGTTGTCTCTAATTGTGCTTTTCTTTGATTTTTTTGGTGCTGTATTAGTGCTGTTTATGCATTTTGTGTTAATTTAGAATCCTGCTTATAGCTTCCTATGGAGCTAGTAGAGGCTTTTGCTCTTAGTGGGAAAGAGAATTGCCTTGGTAAGCTCCTCTACAAAGGGTTCTATGAATGCTGGGTCTATGATTTTTTTTTTTATAGGTATGTGTAAGTCTGGTCCTCTCATGGAGGACTTGGAGTTTGTTGGGAGTGAAAGGTACAGATGTTTTCCTACCTTAATTTCTGCAGCCTTTAATTTCTTGTTGTGTGTGACTCTGGCTGGGACAGTGTTTGAGATAGGAGCTGGGATGCTCTGTTCCTTCTCCAGGACTGGATGCTGGTCCTGGGCTGGGCTTTGTGGGGATGTTTTTGATATTTCAGCCTCTTTCTGAGGGGTGGAAGTTAGAAACTGAAAGCTTTGCAGGTAACGGTGTCAAGGCACTGTGATGTAGTGGAAGCTGGAATGTGTGTGATGCCAAAGTTGTTTGTTGCCCTTTTACTTGGAAAAAAAGGATGGGAAAAATCAATTTTTTGTGGTTTATTTTATTTGCTGATTTATGTAGCAACTTCAATGGTCAAATTTCCGTGGAAGTCACTATCAAGTGCTTCAGAGTAATTGTTGAAAGGGGAAGCAGCTTTTGGGAAATGTGAATTGTTTAGTCTAGTGTAAGCTTTCCTAACCTTCAGGCATTCAGGCAGTCCCTGGCTCCGTGTTTTATGTGTTTGGTTGATGAATATCTTTCTACTAGCCAGTCCCCTCTAGCAGTTAATTTCCTCTGTTAAAGGTTTGTTAGGAATTGCTTCAGCTGTGGTAGATTAAAACCCCTCAAGGCTGCTGTCTGTAGTTCTTTCATTGCTTGTAGAGTACTTAGAAAACGTCAGGTAATTTTTTTGTCTGTTGTAGGAGAAGTAGGTGAGAGAGTTGGTATCCTGATGTGTGGTGGAAAAGGTGACCCAGCATGTACCTGTTGTCAATAACCTCCTTCCCTTTTAAAGTAATCGATGAAAGCTGCTGTAGAAATCAGCACTGGGGAATGTCCAGGCTTTTCCTGGACTTCTCAGAATGCCCTTGGTTGTTGGCATATTGGAGGCTGGAAGCTCAAAATGTCACCCCTAACACAGAATGATCCAAATTTTTGAAAGGTCATTTGGCAAGGATGTTGTCCCTTGCTTGGGTAGGGGACTTGCCTCAGTGTTTGGAGGCTGGGAGCAATGAGGGGCTTCATCCCTATCCATGGCCATCTCTCTGCTTGGCATTGCTTGGAATAACAAAAACCAGCAGGTATAGGAGATGACAGCGGGCCCGATGAGAGATTCCCAGAGACAGGGATGCTCTTTAAGACACGTGGTTTATTGGTCATGAGGACAGGCAGCCTGACCAGCACTGGCTGAAGCGTGGTTCCAAAAGCAGGGCTGGCCGAGAGAGAGTGCCTGAAGAAAGCGTCCCCCAAAACAGACCGAGCTTCCTGTTACATTACATTTTATCTCTTTCTGTCTTGAATATTCTGGTTAACACCAACCAACCAGTACAAGATACAAAACCTACAAAATCTACATACAACCTATGAGAGCTACTACATTACCATACTGTTCTACATTCCAAAAAACCTTTTCTCTGCCACCTGGCAGGGCACATCCCCCTGGTATCCCTTTGTCTTCGAGGAATGCTGCTCAGCCATCAGGTATCCAGCCTTTGGATAGCTTAATCACTGTTTTCCTGCTTGGCATTCTACAATTCAAAGCATGCTTTCAATTCTATTTCACTTATAGGTTTTATA
>VZUI01044564.1:0-70559 GCA_013401135.1 Cettia cetti | reverse complement strand
CTACCAATTGGTCATCCCAGAGGGACATCAGAAGAAGGTCCGTCCCATAAGAAAGAATGTAAACATTTCTATATTTACAAAACATTGTTCTTCTGTTTACCAGAAGAAGCCTGGGAAAGAACCCTTTTTTAACATCAACACATTCAGCTTGAAAACTTGGACTACACTCACAGTGTCCCCTATTTTACTCAGGCAACAGAAACACAGCCATGTTGTGAACTGAATCAGGAATCTGCCCTTACTTTAACAAATTATGTCTAAAAAAAGCAAAAGAAAGGAGTATTTTTTGTAAGCCAGACAAGTCTCCCTAAACACAGGGAAGGACAAGATAAAATGGGAGACCCTACACAAGAGTAACTTGAGGCAAGGCTGGGGCTCATTCTGTCATTAGAAACATCCAGGGTGGATACCCTAAAAATACCACAGACTATTTGGAAGAGCTGTTGATTACAAAACTAAGAGCTGGGAAGGGGAAGAGAAAGACAAGGCAGCTGAGAAGAGGGGTGACTGCGTTTGCAGTAAATCTTTGTCTCCTGTGGCAGTTGTAAGCCTGACTGACAAAATGCAGATCATGTAACACCTATGGGGTTCTCTTTAAAAACTTTTATTCTTGAAGCCCTTCAAAGATCACAGAACAAGATGAAATTTGAGATTTCTTTCTGTCTGTGTGTTCTTCCTTCTCTCTCTTCCACTGAGATGGCTGCAAAGGTTAGAAACTTGTCTCACCTCCCCTGAAGGCAACCAGAAAAAGGAAAGCGCAAAAAAGCTTTAAAATTCACATACTTTAAAATGTATTAACTGTTAAACTTTGGGTTTGTTCAGACATTTTTTACATACACATTTTCATACATTATGGAAGTTTGGAAGTCTAGTTTTACATACTTGATGTTTAACCTTCCAGGCACATTTTTGACTTCTTACCCCCTCTAAGTGGGTGTTAATTCAAACTAGTCAAGAGGGCATGAGCTTGTACAGAAGATCTCCTTTCCAATGTTATTTTCTCCAGACCTTTCAAAGATAAGGTTAGATATATGTGTCTGATCCAAATGTGGTGCAAGCAGTTAATGGTCCTCAGAGCACTGGTATAGCACCTTGAGGCCAGAGTTGATGAACTGAAGGAGCAGGGAAACATGGATGTCTCTACAGAAAGAGCAAAGCAGTCCTACATCAGAGCTGCCTATCTTTAGCCTGCAGCAGGGAACACAGCAAATATAAGGGGATTGGGGGAGGGGGGGGGAGACTCACTATTTTAAATATCTAGAATAGAACACAGAGAGACTATACTGTAAATTTTATTTAAATAAATTACACCTGTACAGATATAAGCCCAAATAAATGAAAACAAAAATGTTAGAAGCATCACTGTGTTAATTGTCTCTTGATCAGGGAATGTGTATTTAAACAGTGACTAGTACAATGACAGCATGGTCTGCAAATAAGGCTGCTGTGCATTGCTAGTCTGAATATTTTCCCTACACATTATTACTCAGAGCACTGTTCTAACATTCACAATCCCCAGTCATGGGGCAGGATCCCACTGAGAAAACGAAGTCTAATAAAACAGCAATAACAGGCAACTTCAGCCCTCTGTATATAAATTAGATTTCTTAATACTGTTACAGCCTGAAGAGGAGCAGAACTCCATCTGTGCAAGGCTTTCTGTGTGTCTGTGACCAGGTGCTTAACGCCTGAGCCATCCCTTGCTGCCCCCCTGCAGCAGCCAGGGCCAGCTGGGAGCTCCCACTGCCATTTCAGTGCAGCTTACTGGGGAGATCTAAAAACAGAGATGCACCCTCTGTGGTTAGCAGTTTTGGGCAAATCCAACTAACTGAATGTTTTGACAGCCTAGGAAAGTTTAGAAGAGGGGATTCCGAGCTGACTGCTGTGCGGATGTTATTGCCTTTATTCAGGGCCAGCAAAAAGAGCAAAAAGAAAATAGTTCATACAAAAGATGGACCCAAGGAAATGAAGACTGAATTTCAATATTGAAAGTAAAAAATGCAAAAGAAAACCAATTCAAATAAAAATACTAAAATATTTAGTTCTAAAACTCAACAAGAGAAGGAGACTGATACGCTAGAATACTAAAAAATAAAATGCATCAGAAATGGACAGAAGGTAACTCCTAAACCACTAAATTACTTCTGGCTGGAGTACTGCACTGAGGCAGTACCTTTCCCAACTACCTCTCCATAAAGTACCTGAAGCAGGGTGCACCTAATGTGGGAACATGAGGTGTGTCTGTGAACTGCCTCTCTCCTTTTCTTTTTTCAAGAGCAGGTATTTGGCTACACAATCCATTTTGATAGAAAATATTCCCAGTGGTTCCATGAACCATTTATTTCAGAGTTTCTTCCTCCCTGGAAGTAAGAGCACTCTAAGTTTTCCACTTGCTTTTTGATGAAATTTATTTTAAAAAAATTTTGTTGTAAAACAAATTTTTTACCTATCTCATGATCAGACTGTTAACTATAGCACTGGATACAAAAGGTCACAAGTAAAAGCTAATTTTGGACTAATCTTGCTTCAACTAAAGTTTTATATTTACTGATGGACCATTTCTTTAATTGCTTACTCTCGTTACATGGGATTTCAAGATGTATTTGACACACTGGAGGCAAAGGTTAAGGCTAACAAACATAACCTCTCTCCTGAATGTCACTGCCACTGATCAGCAATTTTACCCTGACCCAAGAGTATGCTCACTTTGAATTTATGTCTGAGATTCAAATGTAAAAGTTCTTGCAGGCTCTGCTGACTGACTGCCTTGAGTATCATCTCTACTCTGTTACACTTTTTAGTCGGAATATATATATGGGCTCTGAGAAACTGGTGAGTGGCTTCTTCCTGATCATTTTGGGTGTAAAAGAGTTATTCCCTCCACACACCTGCCAACTGTTTATCCTCAGTCTGATCTGTTCATTAAGTACTGGCTATTGATTCATTTCTCTTAAGTATTATGAGATTTGTGATACATTCTCTTTGTTCCATGACTTATTTCACTAGCTTATTCTACTGGTATACATGACATTCATAAAAGTGCAGGATAAAAGCGTTCTGCACTGAGTCCCATAGTTTTAGTCCTCATGTTCCTCACAGATTCCTCACCTGCAGGATGGTGCATGTCTACCTACTGTATTTATGCATCTAGGACACAGTCAGCTAACATTCTGCATCCTCTCAGAAGTAGCCATACTCCCAGATTTAGCCTGGATACAAGAGAAAATACATATTAACTGCAATAACGCAATCTTCATGCAGCTATCCTAAGGAAATTGAAGAATGAAATGGCTGAGTAGCATGTAAAAAAAGTTATCTTCCTAAAATTATCTACTAGGGGACATTAGGGCATTTTAATTTTTGTCTATCCTTTAAAAAGATATTGGGGTGATTATGGAAGCCAGGCACTAGTAAGGTTTTTTGAAAAAGTGCTGAAACAACTGCAACAAGAATAAATTACACATGTAGGGACAGGCAAGCACAGCTCATACAAAAGATGTGTCACTGTCATCTATTTAGCACTTTGGGGATTGTAAACAAAAGTGAATGAGTAAGAAACAGCAAATATTTATATGGGCTTCTAAAGCTTTTGACAAAAGAAACAAGATCTTGAAGTCAAACAATGTCATAGTTTAGATACTGACTTGAAGACAAGAAACTACAGACAAAGGAACAGTTTTCAGTATGATAACTAGATGAAATTGAAACCTACTGGTTATTGTGCTAGTGGATTTCTTAATTATCTTGTAAAGTCTTCAAAATAGGAATATTATTCTAAAGCACCTGACTAAAAACATCTTCTTGACATGTTCACATGAGTGAAATCTAAATAATTATCTTCAACCTAAGATTCTGCAGATACCAAAATCTTGTGCTGGCAAGGAGATAGGTATCTTTAGCAATTAAAGTCAACTTTCTCTTTTTGGAAGTACACAGATGATACCTCTCACAAGTAAGGAGTTGGGGGAAACAGAAAGGAAGAAGTTCTGCCAGTTAAAATCCCAATAAACATTGAAAAACAAATTTCCAGGTTAATTCTAAGCCCTGAATATTAGTGCGGAGACAAACATCTAGGAGAAAGCAATGCTAGAGGCACCATAGTTTGACTGAATTTTTTTAGACTATTTTGCAAATCTGATGATTTTTAGTTTTTAAGGTTGTCTTAGATGTCTGTTTAAACAAATATTGGACAATGAACAAAGTGATGGATAGTTTTTTGAGGAAAGAGCAGAAACTTACCTCTTGCTGCTGTAATCACGCCCACTTTTAAACATGAACCATGAGAATGCAGTGACAAAAAGCCTTGTGCCAGTACTATAGTCTGTGATGACATACTAGGCCTTTTATGATAATTGATAATTTTGTTCCTTTCAGGTTTACCATTTATCAATTCATTTGCATAAAAAAGAAAAACTTAAATGCCTTTAAAGAGTTTTTAAAAATCCAGGTAACCTTTGCCAAAACATAATAAATCCTAAGCATTGAAGTCTTCTGTATCTCAAGCAGAGCACACAGAAAAGCTGTTCACTGAATAAAAGGAGCAGAGGAATCCAAGAACTGCACAGAAACTGCAAAGACAAATGAGGAGTAAACCAGACCAAGCAGCAGAACCGGCATCTGAATGAAGGAGATAAACAATAGGGGTGCTCCAGTGCTGTTACTATTAATGCAACAAAAGAAGATCTATGTTGCATCTTTTACTATAAGAACTATTTAATCAGCATGCCAGAAACCTTCACACCAGCCATATGACCATGGTGCAATTACCCAGAATGTGCATTGCTTTACAAGAGAAGTTTAAAACAGTCAGGAATATATTTCTCTTCTCTATGCAACATCAAACCTTTCTTTAGAGCACTGTCTCTTGCTCAGTAAGACAACCCTCAAGACACACCACAACCATACTCCCAAAATGGGCAAAATGTGGAAAAACTCTCAAGCTCTTTTCTGCATCAATATTTTGGCTTGTCAGCTCTGTCAGCAATTGATACCGACTTTTGAGAAGAAGCTAACTGTTCATTACACCTCTGGGCTTCACAAAGATCACATATCAGAGCTTCATGACCAAATTAACGTAAGACTATCCCCTTCCCTAAGGCCCCTTCCCTGGTATTATTATTGCTGGTAATATTGTAAGTGTAGTGTGAAATGGCCAATTCACACATAGCATGTTTTACACATTGCCTGAATCTGCTGGAACATGATTTTCATAAGAATGATGAGAGTAATAAACATCTTCTGGCAGAGACTTGCAAAATCTGCACACAGTTTACTCATGCAGTAATGGGCCATAGAACTGCAGGAGAAAAGCAATGTACATACGCATGAATAAATTAAAAGAAGGAATGTGAACCCAGTGGAATGCTTCTCTTTTAGATATTTACAAAAAGCACGTATTGTGTGAAAAAGCTGCATACATTCTCAGCAGCACTCACAATAGTCAGAGAAATTAGAACATATTAGTTTCTAAAACAAGACTTTATGTGTGAGCTGCCAGTGATCCAGTCTCAGCAGTTGCCTCAACTGATCCTAGGTTTGAGCTTTCCCCATGGGCTGTAGGCAGAAAAAGACTTTAAAAGTACTCTCTACTACCAACCTATTACATGGATTAATTCTAATCAGAATAATAAGATTTCTGTGTATTTTCTGAAGCTGAGATAAGAAATTCGGCTTTTATGCTTGAGGAATTCCACTAGCAGACCATGAAGGTAACTTTTCTATAGAACGCAAACAAAAGTTTGACTACAGATTGACAAAAAGACTACAGATTTTTTTTTAAAAGTGAAAACTCTGATCACCTCTCTCACTTATTCAGATTACTTATTTTCATTGTCAGTGCAGCAGGGCAAGTTTTTCCTTATGAAGGAACCAATTTGAAGCCTGAAATTGTAAATTGGCATTCTGTATACCATTGCTGCTTCAAAGAGACTGGAGAACTTCTCTCAGTGTTGCCAGCAGCATGTAGCAAGTATCCCCTGCATCTGCTGAGATACTGAACATGCAGACAAACACAACTGGATGATGGCTTTGGTAACCAGTATAAAAAAGTATTGTCATGAAGGTAATGATAGCAGTCTTAAGTACACAGAAAAACCAGTTGGGATTTTTGCTTTTCACTTTAGGAAATTTACTCAGATTATGAAAAATGATCTCTGAATTGAAAATAATAAATTCATGGGAGAATAAGACCTGAGAAACAACCCACATTTTTGGCATTGGCAATCAACAGGACTTAACAAAACAATAGGATACGACCTGTTGTCCCGTTCTCCTGGTCTGTGTTAGAGATATGCTACAGCCACAGCTTTCCTTCATCCCTTCTCAACAGCTTCAAGTTCTTGCTGTTTCTGTAGAATTTTGAAAGTTTTTATCTACTAGTGACTTAAGTAAGATCAACTAAGTGACTAATTCCTGGTGTAAAAACAAACCTAATGTGTCTTCTTCAATGAAAAGTCAGGTAGGACATAAAAAGGGTTTGAAATGTTTTTCATCTTGTCCCTCCTTGAATGTCAACTACATTAAAGTCCCATACCAAGTTTCATACCAGAAGGAACTCCTCCATTCATCCATTTTCCAAAGTTTCTCCAGCTGCCCCATGGCATGTGTGTTGTGAACTCTCACAAACTGCCAGCTACAGAGAACTAGATACTTCATTGTAGTTTTGCTGAGATTTGCTGGTTTCCATTTATTTATAAGCAATTTTTTTGTATTAAAATAGAGGGTCATGCCATATAGCAGAAGTGACACAATGCATTCCTGATTGATAATAGCATGACCCTGAAACATAGGTTCCTTCATGTGCATATGAACTGATCATGTCTTTTATTTCTCTATTACATAAGAGCATATAAAAAATTCAGTTATGACAACTGTGAAATATTTTCTTTAAATCTTTGAAATGCAGGGGTAGATTTTGTCTTTCAGATTTCTTTTCAATATTATTCTTAGAATAAAATTGAATTAACATGTGCTTTCTTGAAGTTCAGTGTATCCTCCTTTGGCTTCTCCTTAAGGATTTCTCTTAGTTCAAGATGATATTACAATGAAAAAATTGCAGTTGAAAGAACTGCAACATTTTTGCAATCACTCCAACAACTTGGATCAAGTTGCAATTGCAATTGCAATTTATATTCAGTACTTTGACTACAAGGACAGTATTTCACTCTTCAAATAACTATTTCCAGTCCCTTTCTTTATTGAGATGTTCTGGGACTTAGCAGTGGTAAAATTATCTCAGAAAGTAAAAATTTTCCCTTGAGAAGTCCTCACCTGGACTTTTCCACAGTTTTATCTTTTTATGGCATCTTACAAAACCAAGCAGACAAAGTTCTTTTGGAAACGAACATGAGTTGAAAAGTAGAAATGTTGGCAACAGTCCTCCAGAGAATACAATCTATCTTATACTGGACAGAACAGCTCCGTAGTTTATGAGTTTTGCATGTTCAGAAATCAATTCTTCCCTACAAGAATAGACTACTTTTGGAAGAGCTGTGATAGGTAGAGCCACACACAGGAGTTTTCCAACAATAGAATTACGATCAAAAGTTATCTAAAGGTAAAAAATAACAAAAATCCAGCAGGTTTAAAGATTTAGAGGAGAGAATTACTAAAAATCTACCTGATCATTACCTATAATACCAGCACAAGGAAGAAATAGAATGATACTAAAAAGAAGGAAAAAACACTTTTTTCCACATACTTTTTACTACATTTTATTGCTACTCTATTAATATTTAATAACAATAATTACTATATTAATCATACACAGAGACACTATTCTGAACTTTAGGAAAAGGGGGAGTTTGGTTCTCATGCTCAGAGCTTCTCAGTTTCTTGGTCTTTCTACTCCAAAGCACTCTGCCTCTGAGTCTCACATTCCATTTTGTAACACAAGAAAGTTCTGTCTAATGGAATTTCCAAAAGAAAAGCATATATTATTTACATCTGTAGCTACCATTTTAAAAATTATGTGCTTTTTTTTCCTGGTATCTTTTTCTTCAGTATTTTTGGTGCAAAGTTTCATGAACAAGTGCACACTATGAAAAAGACCCCTACCAGGAAATACCACAAGAAAGCAAGAAGGTCTTTTCATGTTAACTAACTGTTAAGCATGTTCAGCTAAAAAAAAAAAAAAAAAAAAAAAAAAAAAAAAAAAAAAAAAAAAAACAAAAAAAAAAAACCCACAGGAATGCTTTTTGTTGTGGCATTCATTAAGAACAAAGGCATAAGCCAGTCTCTCAGGCAGCCCATTTTGACAGATTTGAAACCCATGCAGTTTCATTAACCCTGGATCTTGTGAATTTCCCAGTGCAGTAATGTAGACTGCAGTTAGAGACTATCCATCAAAATGATGATATGTTGAACACTGGATCATAATTTCTTTAGATTAAGAGGTTCCTTTATATTGCAAAATGTTCCAAAATCCAAAATGAGAAATACTTCTGCAAGTGGATTTGTTCTCAAGTGTTTTTAAGTATACACTTAAATTACTATTCCCTTAGTAATTAAGTAATTAGCTTTATCTAATCATCACCAGAATTACTGAATCTCAATACATTTGATAAAATTAAGCCTCATGGTAATGAACCTGGGTAATGTTTCATCTAAGAAAGCTTGTCAAAGGGCAATATATTTGATCATGAACTTAACTATAGGGAAGTTAAAATATTTCCCAAATTTGTGTGTACAAAAATGAACAAACAGAAAAAACACCTCAGATATGGGGTGAACCACTCAGTAAAAGTGCCCGTTATCAATATCTACAGAGGTACTGAAACAAAAATACTTTGAATCCATAACCATAAATGTGGAAATAAGATTGTCTAGCTATGGATTGAACACTAAAATTGAGCCAGCTGCAAATATGTGCCCAGGTGTCAAAAGTCCAAGAAGTAGCATTGACTAACTCAACACACTATTGCTCTGTTCAACAATGGCCAAGTTGAACTGAAAACCTTAGAGTGCACTAAACTGTGTGATAGCACTGAAGTTTTACCAGTGGCTATGTAGGATCAAGACTTCAATGCTGTAAAATGGTAATTTCATCTCACAGAACAAGAACTACTGCCTCCTCAGAATGGCTGGGAAGGAGGATACTGGGTCTCCAGTATATATGTAATATAGAAAGGCCTGTAGTCACACGGGCTAAATTCCTTTTAAGTCATTGTGTCTAGCATTTCCCATGGGCTCAGCACCTTTTGTGGTCTAGGTAAGAGCCAATAGGTAATGTAAGGCACAGGGACAAAGTGAAATTTAAACTGTGTGAATGTAGGCACTATTGGAAACAGGTGATATTATTATCTTCTTTTCACCTGTGTAATAGAAACATTTTCTATAGCTTGTTGTTTGACATTAATGGATAACATGTATGAGAAAGCCCACTCCATCTGTTCTAGAGTTTTCTTATTATTTGTCCCAGAGGTAAGAACTGAAAGCTACAGCATTTACTCATTAAAGCTGCAGTGACTGGAGCACAGGAAAGTATAAAATAGAGTTTTAAGAACAGACTCCTAAAAAAGAGATGTACTGGATCTAAAATACAATATGGCCTAATTCTAACATTGTTGAGTAAAAGATTTTTCTTGCCATGAGACAAATAAACAGAACTATATACAGGCACAAAACCAGCCCATTTTGAAACATATGTCAAGTAATTTCTTAAGCTTTCAAACTCTAAATTTCTAAATATGCCTGAGGAAAAATAAAATACAGTACACATCATTTTTTGCATAGTCAATTTGCAAGCCACTACTTTTTATAAATTGAGATGCTTTTGTCCAAACACAATTGTTTAAGGTTTTTTGCCTGTATACTAGTTCCTGAGAGATGTAGGGAATACTTGAACTGACTTCTGGAAAGGGCTACCCTAGGTTTTTATAAGTACTATTTACTGTAAACACATAGCATGGTTTTATTTTGTGATTCTTTGCAAAATATGAACAAGTAGATTCTTGTTTCAAAGAAAATATTAATTACTTGCAAACTTTTTCTGAATATAAACACAGACCCCAGACTATAATGATGAATATTTGCTTCATGGCATTGCTGTTTGTACAAGCAAAAAACCATTTTGGATGGGACTAAAGATATAATTAAAACATAATCACAAAAAAACTTTAATGAATGTGTGAGTATCTGATCCAATCCATAAAAGTGAACCAATATCAGCTGCCAGCTTCTCTCTGGCAAATCACTGATGTGAAGACAACAGCCTGAAGTAGCTTTATGAACCTTAGCTGTCATGCTGGCAAGTCACAACTTGCTGTGAATAATGCCTTCCAATTCGCAAGGGGAAATGTATAGTCCCTAAAAAAGACTATAGTATAGTCCCTAAAAATGTATAGTCCCTAAAAAAGTCTCACTCTTTAAATCCTTTGGTTATTAAAAAAAAAACCTACGCCTACCCAGTAACTACTAAAATCTTTCAGTGCTATTCTGCATTGCCTCCCATGTCTATGTAATGTTTCCTTAACGTGTAATTTTCATTTCATTTTAAATGTTATTTTTATTTTAAGCACTATTTCTATGGCTGTACATTTTTCTATGTGGTTAAAGCATTAGCAGGTGATTGATTCCCATCATCATGGGACTCACTCTAAATACATTTGATATTTAAATAGGAACTAGCCATTGACTCCATAATCCTTTGTGTCACACTTGTCCTGTGAAAGTATAACGACAAAAGGCAAGTCCAGTATTTGTCAGGATACCCTCGCTGTCTCCTCAATCCCCACAGGCAGTGACTGCAAATGTCTGTGACTTCAGGTTGGTGTTGTGATATTACTGTGCACATTCCCAGAGGGAGCTCTGCAAAAGGACATTTGCATTCATGTTAAGACAGAGAACTCAGCCACCTTCCACAGGCACTGGCTGCCCGTGACAAAATGACTGACTGCTACATGGAGAGAATGCTGAAGGACACAAACATAGTGCAGTCTGTCTGGTCAAAGATTAAGTCTCTTTTCACAGGGGATTCAACAAAATAAATAAACAAAGTAAGAGATGCATGTGCTCAGGTCTCATTGCTCAGGTAAATGCAGATTCAGTGTTTCAAAACTTGCCAAATTGATAACTTTGATTTTCTTTTTCTTTTTTTTTTTTTTTTTTTTTTTGAATCATAGAATGTCATAAACAGTTCAAATGTGAATTTATAGACTACTGATCTTGATACTGATGAAATTCTGGGTTACTGTGGTCACAGGCATAGGCACTATTCTCTTTACCTCCAGAGAGCAGTTTGGTAGCTCAGGTACCAACCATGAGGACATATTTGAGTTTGCAAGGCTGAGCACACGGGAGGATCAATTCCAGGGTCTCTGGACTGTCCTCTTCAGGGTAACAGATAGATGAGGATTCAGCATAGCAGGTTGTAGGGAATTAGGCTGTTTTAGCAACACAACTTTTGCATGTAATGAAGGCCTAAATATCTTTTTAGTATCTATGAAACCTCAATAAAATAAACACTTTATTGAGATTTTTTAAAAATATCACAATACAAAAAACCCCAAACTATTACCTAGCTGATAAGTGACAGAGAAAACTAACACATACATTCACCTAAAACCTAAAAACCCTCTAGTACCCCACTGAGTGGAAATAACCAATATGTTAAAATAGCACAGCCATATTCAGTTTTGATCTTGTAAACGTTTACAAATCTATTTATATTTTACACATAAAATTTGAAGAAAAAAATCCTTCTTATCAAAGTTGCAAACTTATAGAGCCTGTAATAATTTCCATGATCATTTGATATGCATTTGTTATTAAGAATCATATCCATATCTGCCTTGAATTCTGCATCATTATTTAGCAAGATTCCATTTTATTTCCCTATAGAACAGAAAGACTGAAGAGAAATTGCTTGAAAGACCATGTCCCTCAGTAACCAATTCCAGACAGCTTGTATGACATTTCCCTGGGAATGTAAAGGAAAAACTGAGAAAGAGAATAAATTCACTTGGGGCCTCTCCTTCAAGCTATGAGCAAATGAATCCCTGTTTGTGGTTCTGCTGCAGGCTTGGAATATGGTAAAGTTGTGGGATTAACAGAAATCAGACATTCCTGTCTCTGAAATGAAAACTTTACTTACTATATTCTGAAGGAGACGCAAGCAGAAAAAGTTATGAAAAATACCATTTTGTAATTTAAATCTGTCTGGTGTGTCTAAATATACAGTTCTGGCTACTTTCAAAGAATGTCAGAATGGGTATTTACCATGGGCACATCTGCATAAGATTATACACAGACAGAACATCTTTCTCAACTAAAAAAAAAGTTCCATTATTGTCCTTTAGATGTATTTTTGCTCTTTATTAAATGAATGTAACAAAAATATTTATGCAAGCTTAATAAACATCCATACTTTTGATATAAACATAAAATATTGTATTAATTAATATACTTACACAAGCCTGTGGAATAAAAAATATTGCTTTGGAAACTGTTTTCTGAAGGACAATCAGTAAGTCATTACTTTAAATTCCAAAAAGTACTGTTAATACCAAATAAAACTGAATACTGAACAGCACAAATGACACTACAGAGAACAAACAGTAGCATAAAAAGCAGCATTTACCAATTAGTCAGTCTACATAAAAGCATACACTGTGCTATGGCAATTACAGAAGTACTTCTGGTGTGCAAGGCATGCAATAGGGAAAAAACTAAGTGAAAATGCAGCACTAGAAAGTATGAGAAAAACATCTTAATGTGTACACCTACAGAGAGTAAAATATAAACCAGAAGAATGTAATCAAGCACTGTTTCCTTGAGACCAAGTGCTGAACAGATCAAGAAAGAAAAAAAACCAGGAAATAGTGTGTGTAATCTGACTATACAATAAACATAATGACTAGTGTATTTGAGATTTGCTGTTATTATCTCTAATTTGCTAGCCAGACTGTCTTTTCTCTAACACATTCAGTATGTGACACTACATTGGAAGTATGCAATGTTGAAAATCCTTTCAATGGATTTCTTGAAAGAAAATCAGAAAACAGGGAACTTGGTTTTTAATTAATATAGATTAGGTGTCATACCTTTCCCACAGATTCAAGCATTGATAGGAAATTTAAGATGACATCTGCCTTAGTTGGATTTTTTTCAGTTCAAGCTCTGTATCACTGACAATATCTGGACCACTTAAGCCTGTTTTCTGGACAGCAGAGAATTTCCTTCAAAAAATTAGTTTTAAATTCTTCCAAATAGTTTCAGCTAAGAGAAAACATGTTTTGGTCATGGCTTTCAGCAAGCTAAGCCATTTTGAATTCTGCAGGCTTGGTATGTCATTGCAAAGACACATGAGATTTGATTACGTTGTCGTGTTGCATTCCTCAGCAGTTCATTGACACACTGCAGGCTCTTGATCCACTTTTTGTGCTTCTTTCTAAGTTCCTCTGAAAGTTCTAAGGGCCAAAGAACTGTGGATCCTGACAGCATTTATTTTCATGTGACCACCCTTCACTTTAATTGATTCTTACCCTGTTATGTGGAAGACATAGGACAGGAAGAGCCAGCCCAACAACATCACACAATAGTTACATTATTCAGTTCTGCCTGTCAGTATTTGTCTATTTTTTTCACATCCATACTCAATAAAAAAAGTCAGACATGAACTGCTGAGGGTGAACCCCCACATCTCAGTTAAACTAGTAGTATAAGAAGTCACTTTAGCTAAGGATTTTTGTTGTGACTTTAATTGCTGTCCACAGAAATCAACCCTCCAATATGCCTGTGTAGACTACTTTAGATACTTTTGAAGTTCCAGTCAGTTTATGGGCAATAATTTTCCAATGCCTTCATGTGAAGCCAGTGGGGATCATCTAAACATCCACACTTATCTCTCTCTGAGAGACATCACTCGAACTGTGATGACAGAGGGTCTCTTATCTTGTCCCACTTGAGTTGTTACATGACATAAAAGCAACATACCTAGATTTCAAAATTAGTTTTCACACAGTCAGGGCATAGAGTCAAAATATTGCATGGTCCTGGCATGGGCAGGATTATTTTAGCCATGCCCCAAACACAAGTATTCTAAAATTTTAACACACAATTTAATCCATGGTAATGCCTCAGAGGCTGTTGAATACAAATTAAGGACTGATACCTTCCCTATATTTTTCTTCTACTGAGGAATACAGCTGATGGTACTACATCAATTTTATTTTTAAGATCATTCCATAGGAAAATGTGTTGTATATCTCCCAAAGATCTTTCTATTATAATATGCAGGAATGAAGAAATCAAAGATTTCTAGTTTTCCCTTAGATTTTAAGGCCAATAAATGAGTGTGGGATCCTCATACAACTTCCTGTATTGATTAGTAACAGGTGCTAGGGAGATTTTCTTGAAAGGCACTTTCAGGTTTCCTCCCACGCCCAAGATTTACTCCAAATCTAAAGATATAAAAGCATAAATGCCACAATTGAGCTCCTGCAATATGGCCCTAATATGTGTCCCTTTAGCTAAGCGGTGTTATCACACTTATGTTAGCTTTTACACTTGGACAACAGGATATCGCTTTCTATCTGTTATGTCCTGGATATTGTTTGTGTCTGTTAAAAACAAATTTGCCAAAATTTATGTTAAATTTCAAAAATTCTTAGTTTTCCTCTTCTTCTAGATGATAATTTCAGTTCTTGAGACATAAAAAATAATGTTGAAGAGAGACATGGACCTCAATATTCTGCCAGAGTTCATAATTGCTGCAGAAATCTCTTTATTTTTAATTTTCATTTCCAGGGCAGGTCAGCATATCAAAACTGATTCCCAACATTGTACCCTTAGACCACTCTGTACTCAACCAAAGTTAAAGTAGTGAATGAGGCTGGAAGTGCAACTGTATGTTATCTCCAGAAATTATTTAGAAGTCTCTCTTGCTGTTAAGCAGTTCTGAACTGCTTAATAGATATTAAATAAATAAACAAATACAGAGGGAAATTAAAAGTAGAAACAATTCTGAAAATATTGTTTTGACAAAACTAATTTCTTCTTCCAGGATTTTGGGGCCTAATGTGTCAATTTAACTAAGCAAACCATCCAATTCTTTCAATAGGATACAACATCTGCTTTTCTTTATTTGGGAGTCTCCTATATGGCTTCTCCACCTTTTTGCTACACAGACTATGACTACACTCTCATACAATTTAGGTCAGAACATGTGAATGCAGGGAGTCTGAATATATTTGAATTAATCTCAGAGGAAATGGCTTGGAATAGTGAATTCATTTGGGTAAAACACTGTTTTTTCACTGATATACATTTCTATTTCCATTAGTAATTATTTCACAGTAACCTCTCTAATCTGGGTTCTTATCCTTCTGCTCTCCATATAATATGGCAATGTAAATAGAAACAAACACAGTTAAAGATTTTGAAGGTTAAAACAGGTAGCATCCACTGATGGGAATGAAATCCACTTTAGAAATCACATATATGCATACATGTATATATGTGTGTATGTATGTATATATGTGTGGAGAGAGAGATGTATGTGTACGTGTATTGCCAAGTATAAATACCAAGCTGGTGTATTATATGCCCCAGATCCCGTCTACTTTATGCAATATAAAGAGAGCATTTGAAATACTTAGTGCTTTGCAAGTCCTGACAAACACCAAGAAAGCATGTTTTCTTCCTGCTTCATTAGAGACACTTGTAGTTAATGTTTGTAGAATATCAATAATGCAGTTTGCAGTTCTGCATAATTAAAGACACCCTATGTTAATAAAATAACTTGGAAAGAGATGCGAAACACAAGACGTAAATCCTCTGATGCCTTTGGCCTAAACTTAGATAAGTTTAATTACAATTATGTTGCTGTACCATACACTACAAAAAGATTTTTTTTTTGTCACTTAAAACCTATCAAAGTATACTCTCATTTATGACATCTGTGAAGAAGAGCAAACAATATAATGGCCCACAGGTGGATACTTAAAGTTTATGGATTACTAGAATACACATTTGCAGTAGAAGCTCATGAAAAGGGAGAAAGCTTTCTGACAGAAAAAGCTACAATCCCTTACTTTAAGGATCTTGGGGTTGTTGAGCCTGGAGAAAAGGAGACTCAGGGGTGACTTTATCACTCTCTACAACTTCCTGAAAGGTGGCTGTAGCCAGGTGGGGTTGGTCTCTTTCTCCAGGCAGCCACTGACAGAACAACAGGAGAGAGTCTTCAGTTGCACCAAGGGAAATATAGGTTGGATATTAGGAAAAAGATTTTTACAGACAGGGTGATAAAATACTGGAATGTTCTGCCCATGGAGCTGGTGGAGTCACCATCCCTGGATGTGTTTAAAAAAGACTGGATGTGGCACTGGGTGCCATGATTTAGTTGAGGTGTTAGGGCTGGGTTGGACTCAATGATCTTGAAGGTCTCTTCCAACCTATACATTCTGTGATCCTGTGATTCTGATAAATGAAAGAAGCCAGTGTGCTGCTACTATGGAGAAAAATTTAACATAGCTTTCTGCAACACAAATTTAATTCTAGTTGGGGAAGCTCAGTGTTGGCTTGGGGTTTCTTTGTGGGAGGAGGAAAAAAGAGAATGCAGGTTTCTGCTCTTACCTCTTCTCTGCTTCTTTTGAAAGAAATGAAAAAAATCTCCACAAATAGAACACCTGAAAGCCAGTATTTATAGGCTATACTTTGTTCATGTAAACCTCAGTGTAGACACTTACAAATAAACTTCACTGGGAAAGTGGAAGTCAGTTCTAGCAGGAGGTGTCCTTGCCTACACAGGGGGGTTGGCCCTGGGTGATCTTTAAGATCCCTTCCAACCCAAACTAGTCTATGATTCTATGAAATGTCACAAGTCCAAGTCATACAAAGCAGTATGATGATGACGGTAAGTAAAGGTAAACACTGTAGCAATGTCATAATCTCACACACGCATCACCATCAAGAGATAAATAATAAATAATGTCAAAATAAAGAAAAATGATACAAAGCTACTATGTAAATGGGGGAAGAAATTAGAGAAAAAAAACATGAACAAAAAATAAGTTTTTTACTCATGAGGAGTTAAAAGAAATTTACTGAGGAAGCAAAAAAAGAGCTGCATTTTGGTAACTTGCTCTCATAACCCTCAAATTTTACAGAAAGGTGTCTGTACAGGCCAATGTTTTTATAACTTACATCCTCATTCTCACTTTCCTAATTTCCTCTTACTTTCTGTTACACTTATTTATTATATTTGTATTGAGTTAGCCTTGGCCCTACAACTGAACTTAGCTCTACCTGCTCACTACCAGTGGTAGGCTCTAAAGTCCAGGCTGTGTGATCTTGAGGTAAAAACTCAGAATTCCAGGAAAATTGTACAGTCTCACAAGGGCCTCTCTCTAGCTGGGACCTTTGGGTAGTACTGTAATGTGCACAAGGATAATGCTGATTAAGGCCCATGGGGTGGGAGGATGTGTCAAACCCAAGGTTCCCTATCAAAGTGATTCCACAGAAGACAGGGTTAAACTGTGGTTTGGGGAGTTTTGTCATTAATCCACAAAATGAAAATCTTGTAGCAATGTAAGGGTAGATATAAAAAATTCACTCCACAAATTCTGGGGAAAATTTCACCGTGGCAAGCCTTAAGGATTTAAAACAAACCTTTCTCAACAAATCATGGCATGAAAATGAGAAGAGGAAACAGCCTTAAAAAAAAAAAAAAAAAAAAGAAAAAAAAAAAAAAAGACAAATAATACATGAGAGCTATTTAGTAGATGGAACTCTATTCTGACACAAAAATATTTACAAAAGTGGGAATCTTAGGTCTTTATATTGGTGTGAGCAGTCTATGAGAGTTTTGGGGTTTGTTTGGTTTTGGTTTTTTTTTGGGTCCTATGCAAACAGAAGAGGTAGAGATGACAGAATCACTCATTCAGGTCAATGAGCAATTGCAACTTCTGGCAAACAAAAGGTTTAGAATCAGTCTGTCTATTTAACTCAAAACAACTGGAGACTAAACTGATGTTCCTTAGCCGATAGGTTAAATGTCAGGTACTTTTCATCTTAAATTCAGGTCAGTCTTGAAAAGGTGTTCCTTTTGGAAAGAAAAATCTATAAGTTTATTAGAAAAATATTAATACAAAGATTTTATATTTCCCCTTATTTGCAATTTCCTGAAACTATAGATGACTTCAGGTCATATTTAAAACTTTTTATCTACCTGAAACTCCATTTTAATTTTACTTTTTACAGTTTAATACCTGCTGAGAAAGAAAATTCTCTGAACTGTACTTATGAATGGGCAATGAAATTATGTCTTCAACAGCAATCCACCTTCCTTATCTGTTTACTATTCATAGATACCCCTGCTTTCCAAGAAGATACACAATTATGATGGAATACCAAATTCAGATTAATTAACCCTCTATACCACAGGTAGAGCTACAAAACTTTTCCTAGTGATTTCTCCACAGAACCAAGCTAAAATGATTAGAAGTTTGGCAGTGAGAAGAACAGCCTCTGATTTGAACTGTTGCTTCTGACAGTTTTAGTCCAAACTCACACATGGCTTCAAGAGCTATTTCTGATCCATCTCCAGCTCCATCCTGTGGCTCTGTCTGTCTACAAGAACAAAGCAGCTCTGCTCCACCTTAGATGGCTTCATCTAAAAACTCTCTTTTGCATGGAGGCATAAGCCTGAATATTGAGTTTATAAAATACCCCATTCCAGGAAGGAAAAGGTTACACCTAAATTAGTGCTAAGCCTGTACTTTCACCTTCAGTGAAAATTTAGTATAATGGCTTTTTCTCTCCACAGCATCCACCTAGGCTCAAATGCTACTGGGTTTTGTCTTAAGCTTTGGAAAAGAAAATGCCCAAAACAGAATTAAACATTCTTAGTGTCTGCAAAATACTGATAATATCTGTCAAAATGTTCCCATATTCACAGAGTACCTATGGGAAATATAACTATTCCCCAATAAGCACTGATGAAAAATTATTTGCTCACTTGAGGCTTCAGTTGAGTGAAATGATATCATGTCATGGAAATGTAACAGATTAAAAGAAGACATCCGTCCCCTTCGTTGTATATCTATTTCTAAATCAATTTTCACCAGCACTAGCAGAAATTCCTGAATATATCATATCATATTAATTTAGAACTTCAGGATTTTTTCCTTATTACAGCTCTAGGTATTTTTTTCCACAGTGAAGTTCATTTGCATAAAGGGTAGTGCCAGGGAATATATCCCTTTCCTGACATTAGAAGTACCAGTAGAAGTGATGCTAAAACTGAAATTAAGGACAACTGCATTCTGGATAGTGAGAAGCGAGGAAAAGTGAGTTTTAAGTGTTTGAGCAGCCTTATTTTCTTTGAAAGCATCTATGCAAACATAGTAAGGGATTAGGAAGTTACATTTCCTTACTTTAAAATGAGTCTTAAGTAGCCTATGTCAGTCTAATACTAAGCTATCTAATACCACCTTTTTCTATTGATTGAAGGAAAATTTCAAAATTAGCTCAGCTGAACTGTGTACATTGCACTAAAAGATATGGTACACAGATCCAAATGCTCACAATAGCATGTAAAAACCAGTGGGATGTTTCTGTTATTACAGTGGTCTTTGTATCACTCCTACAAAGTCTCATGCAACTAATACAAGAGTCTGTCGTAAACCCATCTGGATAAAAATGCAGACTTAGAATCCTGACCTGGGATTTTCTCAAGGGTGAATCCCCCTTGTCATTTAAGCAGTGCATTAGATGAAAGCTTAGCCCTGTGCTGATCTAAATAATCAATGTGGCAGTATTCAGAGCTCTGTCACAAATCTGTATGATTCTTTGCCAATTCTTGTTCTTTTCCATGCATGGCATGTCAGGCTGATGAAGGAAGGCTTGTATACTGGGAAAAGATTTTAATTAATTGCAAGATTAAAGTATTGTCATGAAACAGATGAATAGTTCTCATGAGTCCTCACTAGGCTTCCAAAGCAGCAGTGTCAAGCAGAAGCTTTCATATCTTCAGTGCTTCTGCTCAGTTTCCCAGAAAACACGACCCAGCAGCACATCCTACTTGTACTGGTACCAGCCAGCATCCTGCAAAAACCACCAGGCAGGCTGCAAGCAGAATCATAGCCTCGACCTTTTCTCCACGCTTTGTGACAAGAAATAGTACAGTATTTTTTCATTTAAAGGAATAGTACACTTAAAAAAATACAAATTTGGAACAGTCAGTATCCAGACGTCTTGTATTACAGTAAGCTTGCCCTAGCTACATTGATATGGTTCCTAGAAAAGCTTTTTTTGGATTTACACTATCTTCCTGGATATATGCCCTCTTCTGTAACATGGATTTTTGCCATTTTTTTAATCCACCTATTTTATGTGGTTTATTATTAGACAAATAACTCAATTTGATGGAAAAGGAGAGAGAAGAAAATTTATTTTAAACAAAAACTGGAATCATTACATCAATTGTGTGACACAAGACATTGATGAGAAGGATGGAGTTTCTGCAGATGGCTGGAAAACAGCAGAGCTGTTACTTCATTACTTGATATTTTTGTTAGGGGTGTGGAAAAGATTACATCAGCACCTTCTTTAATATCTTAAGCACAAGGAAAAGGATATTAACTTATAGTAAACAAATTAATTCATCAATTCCTCCCTACCATGAATAAGCTTAATAAAATAAATGGAATCAATGGAACCTATATTTTATTTCCTTGTAATTATCTCTAAAACGATCAGAACAGCTCTTGGATTGGCTATTTCTGCTAGGTCTATCAGCTGTGAAATAGTTAACAAGAATGCTTTCCTTAGGCTCCCTCAGTGGCAGCACCCACAATGAAGGGGGCAGCACATGGTATCATTTTCTTGAAGCTACTGTTTCAAGCTGTCTGCAGATGCAGACAGAAATCAAGGCAACTGCTTAGGCTCATTTAACATTTTGAAGGTTATCTTTGTAACCATGAGGAGAAGAAGCTTAATTACTTCTTCAATGAAAGCTCAGGTTCTGAAGCACTATTATATGGCACATTCAAAATGAACTATAATTGTGTAGCAACTTAGGTGACTGTACAATTACACAATATGCTGGCCCCTTGCAAGACTCTAAATGTATGTCTAAGGTTGTAGATAAAAATGGGTGGTGCCTCTATGCAGAGGTGTGTACAGGCCCCCTCTGCACACATTAAAATAGCAAAGGACTATGGAGTTAAACATGCTGCACTGTGCATTTGTACACAAAAGTTTGCAGAGTTAAACTTTCAAATCAGGACATCTCCTATGTATTTTAATGTGAAAGCTAAATTTTCTATGATTGTAGCATTTCCTACAGTATTTAACAGAAACTACTTCTGAGACTCATTCTTTGGAAACCTGGCAAGGCTCAAGAGGACTCTTAAGTGTTTCATGATAATACTATAATTGTGCAATTAATTAAAATCCTCTTGTCAAAATAAAACATCTTCAGCATGTTTTCTAGCTGCTGAGTTTCCAAAATATACATGACAGCTTTCTCCAGCCTGTCTGCTGGACCCTCAAAACCTCTAACTTTTCTTGCCTCCCCCTGTGAAGACTTTGGGTGCCAAGCAAGAGTTTAATATCAATCAAGCACTAAGGAATGGGGATCCCACTTCATCAACCTGTGCTTCTGTTCCCTTCCAACCAGTAATGGGGAAGGTGATAAACAGATACACTGTAAAAATAAGCAGAGGGAATGGAAAACCTCCTCCTGGGACACATATCCAAGGCACTCAGAAAACTTCTCCTGTGACACATCGTCTCCATGGCTGACCAGAGGAGTAGTATGATCAAACTATATTCATCCTTGGGAAGTCAGCTAGAGCTTTCCACAGTCCTCAGGTGACTGAAATCTACTCTGTGATGGGAACCAGAGCACAGTAAGTGGAGATAATCCAGAAATTCCATTCAAAAATACACCAAAACTGAAATCTTATCCAAACTGTAATGTTAAAATAGGTTCACCCATTCAAAGTCTGGAGCCAGTTTGAGGTTGTCTGCCTACATAATGCTTAGTGTATTTTTTCCCAAGAATGATACTAACAGTAATAAAATATTAGTAAGAGGAACAGAGACCACCTGAGATTTACTGTAGGACAAAGGCAGACATTGCCTGTCAATTAGTAAAGAACACAATTTATTTCAAATTGTAGCCTTCCACTTTTGTTCTAGCAATACCTTTTTTTTTTTTTTTAGTATTGATTGTGATCTAATGTACAGCTACCACCTTAATGAATTCAACAAAATTTAAAAGTAAAACTTTTAACAATTTCTACAGAAATGAAGAGGGACATAAAGTGGAAACTGTCATACAATCTTATTCTAAACAGTTCCTAGTGCTCTCGGTATAAGAGGAAACACTATTGTTTTGGAAAGCTATCATCTCATATTCCCTTAGCGTCACTCTTAATGTTCCATGAGGAATTAGGCCTGATGCTAACAAGCCACGCTTCCTGATTGTGCTAGATGTGTCACCAGGTTCAGCCACAGGCTTCTCAGATAAGCCCATGATCTTTCCTCTTCATTTCATTTTCCTACTAAGGCAATGTTTCCTGAAATTAATACCCACAGCCCATCATTTAAAAAATCCTTAAAGAATATGAAACAACTTAAGTTGAAATAGAAGAAAGCATGGGGAATGGGATGCTAGCTCTTTTAATTCTTATATGCACTCTTTTGTTTTATACAAAGAAGTGTCAGTCCTACATTTTTTTATCAACAGTCATAAAATTACCATGTTCATTTACAACAATCTAGTAAGTGGTAGTTTCCAGTCTATTCTTTTAACTAATGAAATTATAAATTACATTAAATTTACAAATTACAATACTAAACTGGACAGCGATCTCCTTCTTAAAGTGGATATGTTTTTAAACTTTAATTTTTCATTTAGCCATAAAAATTAATACCTAAAGAGATGGTGATGCAAACTACTATTTACCAAAACACTGTGTAAAGTTCAATTCTCTTAAAGTGTATATAAACTGTTTAAGTTAATTGTTACACAAAATTAAAAACATTACAGTTATATATAACATTAAACAGATGTCCAAATTTTTGCAAGTTGCCACCTCTTGGCTGGACTTTGACTCTTTCATCTTGCTACAATGTTAGCAGAACAATTATAATAGCACAAGAAATCCAAGTAAAAGACTGAGAAGAAGATCAAAGGAGGCTTATATGTAAAATAAGAAGGAAGGCATCTAAGGTTTTGTGTGCTCTGATCATTCACCAGTATTCATAATTTTTTTAACATTTTTTTCAGGGTTTTTTTGATTTTGTGTATTCTATTAATTTCAAAAAAATGTGCTCTAAACACTTCACAGGCATTAGGAGGGTGCAGAACTGTTCAGCCTGAAGCATCTGCAGGTCATGGAAGGATGTTCAGTGTGCAGATGTAGAATTACCATTTCTTGGAGAAGCCAGAATGCTACTTCATTTGATCTTCAGCTTTATTATAGGTGAAATAGGATGCAAAAATTAAATACAAAACTTCTACCTTTCAGGGACCATCATTCCAGGCCCTAAAAGATAAACACATGGTACAAGTAATTGACTATTTGACAACTGCGATATTAGTATTATTAGTATTATTAGTATTATTAGTATTATTAGTATCATTAGTATCATTAGTATCATTAGTATTATTAGTATCATTCTTTCTGTAGATGCAACAATCCTTTTGGGGGCTGCCCTCGGATTTTGTTCTCAGTCCATGCATTCCTTCAGACCATCCATTTCATTTAGCTTAAACATCCTGCTGGCTCTGGGGATCAAATTTCCATTACCTCTGTTCATTTTTATAACCTATCTGTTCACCACCTTCCCCATTACTGGTTCAAAAGCCCAGACTCCTCAACCAACTTGTCTTTTAGAGGAAGCCCACATACCCTCTCGCAGCAAAATCACAAGATTTCACCTTGAAAAGAATCCTTTAAGTTATGTTTATTTTAACATAAAATCACTACATTTTTGTTAAGAAAAAATAACTAAAACCCTGCTGATTTCTAAGCAGACTCTTAGATTATGGAATTTATTTTCTTCTACATGGAGGTAGAAACAAGTATTGCTTTTCATGCTTCCACCGTGGGATAACTAAACTCTAAAGTGACCTAAGGAGTAGGCGCAAAGAAAGGCCAAAAGAAAAGTTTTGTCTTTGATGAAAAAATTCCACAAGCCTGAAAAAGAGGCAAATAAATGCCCCAGACAGTCTCCATACAGGTTACCTGTGTGTTTTAGAGATGTAGCTGCATCTCACTCTGGTCCTATTCTATAGACAAAAAGGTAGAGGACACCTATTAATTATTTCCTTTACTCCACAAAATCCTATGTAATCCTAGAACTCCACAATGCCAGGAATTGGAGCAGGTTAAAAAATAACTCTGTGATTCCCAGGTGATATACTGGTCACTGCAGCGGGTTGGCAGATTAATCCAAGAAAACATATTTTGCACCTCTGCTGAATGAAACCTTAGACATCCATGTTTAAAGAGCATAACGATAAAGTACGATCTGATCATACCAAGTAAATTCCTTGTATGCATTAACATCAATAGAAAGAAAATTGAAACAGCAGGATGTGCTAGAGAAGACTCAACTTTAATTACAATGAATGTAATACATGGGAATCCTAAATTACTACATTATTACAAACTTTAACACAACCTGCTGTCTGACGATATAGCCTTCACACTGATGACTTTTAAGCCTTCAAGGAAACAATAAACCCCATTTCCAGAAAATTGTGATTAGAAAATAGCTTAGCAAAAAATTCTAGAAATGGACTACTTTATTAGAACATGAAATTATACAGATTTAAGGTGTGGAATTATGGCCTAAGACACTCCTCTCAAATTACTTTAGAGGGAGGTTCTGTGAAGAGCATTTCCTCACTTCCTGTAGGCTTTAGAACTGCTACTTAACAAGGTGCCATAGCAAAATACAGCAGCACATGCAATACAAGCAATTGCAACCGTTCAGTGTGGCAAGAAGGAAAGGAGAATGGGGAGGCAGGTGTACTAGTGGTGGAAAAATTCTTGCAAAACCTTTTGAAGGCAAGAGAGATAGGTATCAATTAGCCTTTGTGAGGAATGTAGAGCACTGATACAGATCTAATGAAAGCACCAACTACTTAAAAGAGAGAACAAACCAACAAAACCAATTACCTATGCAGTACCAGGATGGAATTGGTGTTGCTCTTATGAAGTTGCATTCTTTTCCACCTAGAAATGTAGGCTTTTATCAGCACTAATGTCTGAACATTTGGAGAATATGATCTCTACTGATACCCATCTGGAATACGAGATGAAGGAAAGTTGCCCTTGGATGCAAGATGATCACCTTATCTTAGGATATCCAGTAGCAGTCTTGGTCTTAGAAGGTAAATCAAGAACATCAAGCCTTGCTACTGAAATGGTTTTGTTCAGGCAGAAGCTATACTGATAACATTGGCAATATCTTGTCTGGTCTTTCATAGCAGCCTGGAAATTCAAGGAACTGATATCAGCATGTAATAGAGCCAAGGGCCAGTGAATAAAGAAAGCTCCTGCCAATGCTTCTGGGTCTTGAAGGAAATTCAAGGCAGCAAAAACACAGGAAACAAAGACACGCTGAAACTTAGAGTGAAATGGAGCCCAGTCATGCACTTTCTCCTTGGATTTTATCAGCTGCCTCGCCTCTAAACACAGGCTTTGCCCTTTGGGCCACAGGTTGAAGGCAAAAAGAGAGTTGAAGACCACAAGGAACATCCTTTGTAACTGCTACATCAACTTTCCCTACATGAGCCACGCATATTGCACAACAGATGCAGGACCCCAAAGGATGAAAAGGCAGAGACCCATACTATCTCTGACAATTCATTAATTAAATAATTATGGAGTTTTTGTGGAAACAGCTACACTGGACCTATTTTACAGCAGGTTCAAATTTCTGAAAGGACTTCCTAAAACTGAATTTATAGTCGAGGTAACAGAAATCACAAATGTTTTCTAAGTAATGGCTTTTAATCCCCTGAAAATTTAGAATGCAAAGATTCACTATTTCCAACTTAAACTTTGATTTTTGAAAGTATTTACTCATTTCATTATTGTAAATTCCATATAATTCAGTCTGTGGATGTTTGGAGTAACTAAAACATGCCATTACCCAGAAACAAAGCTTGAGTGCTTTACCTGAGGTTGCTCTGTGTAAAACCCTTTTTTTTCTGCACTAACATGACTTACTTTTTTTATTAGTTAAAAGGTCAGCAAACATACAGGATACTCTGTTCAGTGACACTGAACAACACAAACATACCAGAATTGATTCGTAAGGTGTCTCATTTACCAATGTTCAGTGAACCAGAAACATCGTTTGTTAAGTGATGGATATTGACAACTCCACAAATGGCCATGAAGATGTCGTTTCATAAGAGCCCACATGCACAGGGCATTACTCACTCTGGAACAGCCCTTTGCCTCCTCCCCTCAGCGAGCTGTAAATCATGTCATTAAACAAGTGCTTCCAAAGCACAGTGATCTGTCATGATCCAGCAAAGATACCAGTTATAATGTGGGTACTTAATCTGTCAGAGCTTGTGGTGATGCATTTAAGAGTGAGAATCCCCATGTTTAGCAGCCCACCCGTAAGTATTCAGTGACAGAAGTTAAATGGCAACATGAATTAATTCTTTCATTATGTAAATATATGGGACCATTACAGGCATTATTCTGAAAAAAACAGAGGGTTGTTCTCAAACTTACTTTCCTCCTTCACCATGAAGCCTATTTAATTTTTCTTTGAAAATTGTAAGTCCATCATTTCATGTGTTCAGATTAGACTAATTGTTTTATCACTGTAAGAAAAACAGATTCTCTAATAACTTTGGTGGTATGAGGGTGTGAGACAATTCATTTGAAATAAAGAAACTCTGCCAGCAGTAATCTTCCAGAGACTTTTTTAACCATGTCATGCTCCTGCCTCTCAAGTCCTGATAAAGAGGGGAAGGAAACCTGTCAAAGCAGAATTTCAGATGAAGCTCCCATTTAGGTGGGACCACTCGAGGGATGCATTGGAGAAGCATCATTAAACACTCCTTGATTCTCATCTCCTGATACCCCATTAAGTTTTGTCAAGCCCACTCATTTCAGCTAAAAAAACCCAAATTAAATGTCAGAATAAACATAAAATACACCTGCTCGATATAAGAATCTTACTGTGTCATGAAAATAGAAAATGGTTAGGTTACAGTGTATCCACTGAAATTATTTTTACTACTGTTATACTTTTAATCTGTACTCTGAAGAAGAGACTTTCTGCTCTGAAACATCTAGAGCTGTTTTTCAGCATGAACCTTGTTGAATGATAAAATAACTAGCAGCATCTGGATTTATAGGCATTAATATACCCACTGATATATGAAGCAGAAAAACCATTTCTGTTCAAATTATATTGTTATAATGCAAAAAAGAACATGCACCAAGTATAAGAGGAAATCAGAATTCAAGGAGATGTAAGAACCATTAAATGATATTAAAGTAATTTGATTTTCAGAATCCTAGATCTTTAAATTCTTGTGTTCCATGCAATGAAATTGTAATTTTCAGAATCACAGAATAGTTAGGGCTGGAAGGGACCTCCATAGATCTTCTGTCCAAACCCCAAATATTATACAGTTGCTATAGACTATAAGAACCCACTAGGATTAATCAAGACAGAGTTTTCCTTTCAACTAATACTATAAAAACATCCTAAGAATTATATAAAATTATTTTGAGTAATTAGGATTACTATAAAACTGAAGTGCAAATAAGCATTACAGACAGATCTTTTATGGCATAGTCACTAACACTGTGATTACTGGAGAATCTATTTTGACACACTGAAAAAGTAAGCTCTATTTTAAAATGCAATTTTCTTTAATCTGGATGTGCACTAAATTAATTCTGTAGGGACACAAAAAAATTTTTTCCAGACATTCTTCAGGTGAAATATAAAGATACATTGTTATGTTTGGACCTAAAAATTCACATTAAATTAATTTGGGCAAAGATATAATCATTGCAAAGTCAGGACTATACTTCATTATGAATTTCATGTTAATTCTTCTTAAAGCTATTTGAACCACATTTTAACTTCCATTTTCATTTTAAAGGATAATAGTTTCCACTCATTTGAATATTTCACTATATCAAAACTGTATTTTCTAAGAAGGAATTTCCATAGAATTAAATCAGAGATTGAAATTACTTATGGCCAGTGATGAATTTGGCAAATTTTTTTGACTGACAGAAAAAATAATCCCAGAAATAAAAAATCTTTATTTTTGCTATTTTTAAGAGTAAATGTTCTATTTTCAAAAAAACCCAAAACTAATGTAAGCATTTAATTCATTTGAATTAAATGTTAGTATACATAAGACGCCTGAAGAAAGGAATGAAAAAAGTTCAATTAGTCATTTGAATGAAAATGAAAGTGTGGAGATTCTATATAGATGAAAAATTCTAACTACTTTTCAGGCGACCACATGCAAACTTAATTTGAAGTTCTTAACTAAGATATGAAACTAAAATTTAATGACTTGTGTTATTCAAGCTGGGAGGCTTAGTTACTGCTTTTAAATTTTTAAAAATTTCTTAATGGTTATGAAATTCAATGCAGAAGCTTTTCCAAGCCATATTTTCAGTCTCATTGTGTTCTATCAGCGTCAATCAAATTTAGAGAAGACAAAGGATCAAAATTTATTTTTCAGATTTTAATTTCAGCCTATGTTAGGAATTTTCCAGAATTTAACCGTAGCTCACTCTCCCATGCAAAGATCAACAAAATTGTTCAGAACTGTTGTTAGTGGATTTTTTTCAGGAGTACTTCAAGCACATAGTACATGGCTTTTACATTAACTCATCCATCTGACTAAACTGAGGGTGCAGCCTTCCCATTTTGAAACCCATCAGCAGGTTTTTAAACCTTTTCTGCCAAAGAGAGATGTGTGACACACTCGGCACATGTGCAGTGCCATCCACTTCTGCACAGAATGACGAGGTTCCTCCAGCCTCAGTGGCAGGGAGGATCCACTCTAAGCAAGTCACTTTCATGTATTTCCTCTGTGAAAACGTGGGAAAAACAAGCGCCTCTGGAGAAGCAGGTAGGCAATACCAAAAGATCAGCAGAAGGACCCTCCTCTCTCCATTGACCACAAAAGGTGTCTTGCTGACAAAGTTTTAAGTGTGCCTTTTTGATGGCTAACAACTGGTAAGGTGAACCTAACCCTGAGCATCTGAATCAAACCCAGAGCAGTTTGGAAAGGTAACTGCAGAAGTTAAAACACAACTTCAAAGCAGCTGGCATTCTCCTGAACCTTTCATAATGTTTGTGTTTTTTTTCATTCTGCCCATCCATAAATCAGTAGTTATAACATATTTTAAAACATTTTAATAAATATTTCCAAGGCTGCATGGTTTTTATTATATAGAATCAAAGACATTTCACCATTAGAAAAGTTCAGCTATATCATAATTGCTATGGCCATATATTTCTTTTCAACAAACAGGGCTTTGCCTTGTGTGAATCATTGGCATAGTGTACTTGAAATCTGCAACAAGCATCCACACATGCTCTTGATTTAGATAAAAGGGACCCACTGGCACGGTGTGGATGACTGCTAAGCAATATGTACCCCACGTGATGTCCTTTAATAGAAAGAGCACTCCATAGTACATACACACAGAGCAGGTATAAAATTAGAGACAGACTGGAGCTGAAACATTAGACTATAATCAGAGTTCACACAGCTCCAGACATCAAACCCCTACTTCCAAGACCCCACAGTCCTCTCCAGTTCTCCATATATTTGTCCTGACAATCCATACTGAGTTATCAGAATCTAAGCAGTGACTGCATGAATGTATGACAACAATACAGCTTTATAGCAGCTTTGTTATATATTTTCATGCATCTCAGTGAACTGCACATCTGAACAAATCTCTTCTCTGTGATTTACCCAGTTCTCATTCTCTAATTTCTTGACAAACTATTTTTGCTTTATTTTGGATGAACCACAACCAGGCCATGTCAGAAGACTTACACAAGAGGTTGGTCTGTGAGTCAGTAAAACTTAAAAACTCAGGTAGTATCAAATGAATCATAAATATTTAGTCAAAATAAAACAGACTAACCTTTGGAATTTTTAACTCAGATATGCCACATCATCTACAGAAAAATTTGTCTTGAATTCTGACAAGTCTGCTACCATGCTGACAGATGAGAACCATGTTGAAACCTGAGCCTGACGGTTATAATTGGACTAGGGATGTGACAGTCAGAAGGTGGTTATATAATTCACCTTCTACCTGTATTACTTCTAGCATGACATGAGATAAAAATTTGAGAATTAAGGAGTATCTATATGTTTGAGAGAAAATTGTAAGAATTCTCTTTGCCACATACTAGCAAAGGACATCCCTGAGTTTCTCCAGTTCATTTGAACCAAAATAAGTATTCAGGCAGAATGTAGAAAAAGCATTCATTAGCTATCACTGCTGTGCCTGGGGCAGCTCATGAGTGAAGACCTCATGAAATCAGTGTCCATACATGTTTTTGCATGTGATATACTTATCTAATTAACAAGGAGGGAAAGTTCTTGTTTGTTACTTAAACCAGCTCAGTAACGTAAAAGCAAAATTACAAAGAATATTGTTGTTAGGGGGGTTGTTCGGTTTGAAAGCAATTTTCAAAGTCAAGTTTTAGAGGAAAATCTACCCTTCATTTCTTCCAGATGCAACCATTTGCTCTTCAGGTTGTTATTGTCAGTTTTTCCTGCCTCTTCCTTTCAGCTACTCAGTTGGTGTCTCTTAATTCCTTCAAATATGCCCCTGAGAGCATTTCATTCCATGTGTTGAGTTGTCCTAACACTTTCCCAAAAATATTTGATACACTCTATGTTTTTCAGTCATCAGACGGTTGTCTTTTCCTTATCATACATCTCTATTGTCTGTTCTTAATCACCCATTCATGGTGCTTACTTGGAGTTCACCTTGGTGGTACTTCACAGGTACATATATCCCTTGTGTTTTGGCTAACACAAAGATTCTGTAAGCTTTGCAGATGAGTATCTCTTTACTTACGCTTTTATTATTTTTGTCTCTTGTCTTTGTCCAATAAGTTCATCTTATTTGACCCTGTTTTACTCTGGGCAATTTGGGATTTTGGCCTGTCCTTCTAAGGGCACTGGCTCTTATTGTGAAGCTATTGTTTTTCCCTCTCTGAGATTTTTTATTTTATAGTACTTTTTTTATATCCTTTTTCTTCACTTTTCTTCTATAGACTTTTTTTCTTTTAGGACTCCATCTCCTCATTCTGTCCTTGAATTTAGTCTTAATACGGTTCTTTTAATTCAGCCTTCCTTCTTTCTCAATTAGCTCATAACTAAAAATAAAAATAATTTTAAAAAATAATCAGGAATTCCTAACTATACAATTCCTAATCTTAATCCAGCATGTCGGCTGACTGTGGGTTAATGATACAAAGAGAAGTATTATCTTATTAAACTCTGAGCTCACATAGCTTCATTTACCACATGGGGCTCATACAGTATTGGCTGCCCAACTGAGTTTTCTTTCAGAACCTTTTCACTCAAGAATTATGAAACAGCATATGTCAGGACAGAGAATTTTATTCCCACATGAAGCAAGGACTGCAAAAATATTTAGGAACTAATCATCTCATGTACACCTGTGGATAGAAATTTCTCTCCCAGACGCATGTGCTGGGCTATTGGAATTCTTCTTTCTGCGTGAGCACATAAACAGATTTCAGCTACACTCATTCTTTTGAAAAGTACTTTTTTTTCCCTGTGTGGTACAACATCTGATTTACAGATTTTTTGACATAAAAGGACCATTACAAACAACTGTTCTTTGTAAAAGTGGCCCACCTGTGGGTTTTGTTTTGTATTTAGTTATAGTACTTACGATTTTAGTCTAACTGCTGGAATAGTACATGTAATTTTTCTGCTCAGCATTACAGATTCTATTATTTTAGGGAGGATAAAAGGTAAAGCCATATTTGTGCTTTCATTCTTTTCCTTTCAGCAATAGTTTGCATGCCAGCAAGTCCAGTGAACTCTCTGTGCCTCTTGTGAAGATACAATCTGTTAAGTACTCATCACTCTCTCAGTCAACCAGCACCCAAATTACTCGTTCTGTGCAATTTCCTCCTACCTTATAAGCACTGATATATTCCAAGTCTTTTTAAACTTAGGAGTGATTGTCTAGGGAAAAGAGGGATTTCTGGTGTCATTTCAGCTACTTGCAAATGAAACCTGAAGAGGTCCCTCTACCACTAGTGATAAGATAAACAATGTGACCTTGGAAGCACTTTTATTGAGAGAATCTTGATAGTTAGTTCATGAATCCTCAAGATCCAAGTTATTCTGATAAGCTTTTTCAACATTTATTGCTATTTCAGGTCTCTGTTACAAGTGGGACATCCTAGTTTGTTATTCTGTCTTTTTATCTCTCACATGAATAAATTACAGGGTTCTGCTTCTTATCACAGAAAACATTCAACTGATCATCTGGGGAACACAAAATATTTTTTTCAGTCTATAAATTATTCTTATAGAAACTCTCATAACTAGCAAGATGGTTTTGTTTTGAGTTTTGTGTGTGCCTTTTTTGACAGCATTTGTCTAAAATAATCACATGTGGTCTATACAATTTTAGTTTTGTCATTAGAGCTGTCAGTCTTTCAAAAAACATAATTTTAAACACATATGCACACACACAATAAACCCTTGCAGTGTCTTGGCTGAGAAGTGTGAATGACAAATATACCTGGCTACTCTCTTATGGTGTTTTCTTACTGTTCATTGGCAGAAAAACTGATTTCATGGTAGAAGGTTGGAAAATGACCTCTTGTAATGATGAAATTTGCATAAATAAATGCTGATTGCACAAAACGAATAATGTGCAGTGAGTATCATCACAATAAGTTGTCTCCTACTGACACAGAGTCTAAGTAAGAAGTGTACAATTATGCAAATCAAGCTAATGCCAGTTTCTCATTACTGTCGTGGTGGAGGCAAACGCATATCCTCCATAGACAGCTTGATGCTGGGACACAAGCCAAAATGTTTGGCTTTGCTGACACAGCAACTGAGTCAACAAAAATAGGATATAATAGTAATACATCAGAGGAATCCATATCAGGACAGACCTGAAACTTAATGGACTGTGAACCTTTTGTCTGCAGAGAGGCCTTTCGCTGGTATTGACCCAAAGTACGCCTGCTTCCACTTTTGCCAATTTTATAGAAATAGATTACAGAAGCAATTGCTTTTTGGAGCTGAAATGTCTGCAAAACAGTCTATTAACTTTCCTTATAGCAGATGAGATGACATTTATAAATACTTAAATAATGTCATGTATCCCACATTTAAAAACTTCCCAGAATAATTCACAGGCTGTTTGTGGTTGCTTGATCTAATGTTTATGTGAAGTCTTGTTATGACACCACTGGGATTTTTCAAGCAATGCCACTTTTCTTGTGGCATTTTAAAAATATTCAGACAAAGATATTCTATTTTGCTTAAAAAAAAATTTGCAGCATCAATTACCATTACTATGAGGTACTGAATATAAAAAGGGGTTGATAGCTCCTTTCAGAGTGGTGCTAACACTGGAGAACATGTATAGCATTGGTACTGTGAGCCACTGAAGAAGAATCCAGTGCTTTATCACTTCAACTTCTCACCCTTCTTATTCAAGTAATTACTACTTGTTTGAACTCATCTGCTGGTTTGCTTTCCATATACATGCTGGCATGCGATTCAGAAATACCAAGACTGAGCTCCCGGTTTGAAATTAACATCACCCAACACACACACAGTTCCAGTAGAGTAGCTTGTTACTCAACAAAATTCAACATTAGGGGACATTTCAGAAACATGACTTTACTCTAAGACAGGTTGGAAGGTACTCCACTTGTCTTGAAACAAAGGAAAAAAACTCAAAAAAAAAAAAGTCCCACCACCAATGTGCAAAACCCCCACTAAAACCAACAGTCTTTTTATAAAACAATCAGATCAGCTAACATCAACTGAAATACATTGTATTCTGTGAAAGCAGTCTCTGTGAGATCTCCTCCTTCACTTGAAGTGAAGAATCACTCCAAACTACATAGCATGTAAACAAATTTACTTTAAATTTCAGCTGCAGATAATCTCCTGAGACAGCAATTAACCACATCTGTAAGAACTGACAGTTCAAACACTTCTGAAAGTCTTCATGAGGTAAGACCTCATTGCTGTTACCACTGTTGTTGCAGCAACAGCACCAGCAATTGAAAAAAAAAAAAAAAAGGTTTAATAGAGACAAAGGAGTCTTTCATGTTATTTCAGGGTACTTTTACAGGTTCTGCTACGAAAAGAAACAAAACAGGCCCTTCCTTTTATACTCCTCCTTGCTAATTCATTACCGCTTCCAGTTAAGTACACTGGGAGTGTTGATGAAGCCAGAAGGTTGGCACAGCTCTGCATAACTGCCTTTGGAGGCAAAGATGCTCTGCTGGACATCACTTTTTAAGAAACAAGTTAAGTGACAGGAGATTGGGATATTTCCTTGCTGATAATAATTTGGTCAGTTCTGAGGTGCTCCTTAAATCAAAAAAGTTTCATATCAACCTTTAAAAATACTGTTGGTTTGCTTCGGGAATATCAAATTGCATTCAATAATGGGCATTTAAGAAAAAATCTGATGAAAGGAGGACACCTTTCAGAAGAAAAATAGAGAATATTTTAAACTGTCTTCATGCATCCTGCTTCTTTGAACTCATTCAAAATGAACACTGTGCTGTATTTTCCAACTATGACTAAGGGCAGGTTTTCTCCAGAGAAAATGATTTTTAGCAAGACGATTCATCCTACATTTATTTATCTATTACTGATGCCCCATTTTATGGTTTCAGCTCCATGAAAGCAGAGGTATAAGTAAAAACATATAAACATCCAGTTCCCCAGCCTTTCTTCAGCTGTAAGTCCACAGTTGAATGGGTTTCATCTCAAATTAAGAGGTAAAAAATAGAAGCTAAATCCAAGGTAAAAAATTGGTGCCAAACGTGCAAAAATGGAAACTTGGTTTGAGGAGGGACAATATTATACATATTAAGCAACAGAATTTTATCCTAGTAGGTGTGTATCTGTGTTCCCTGTCAATCAATTCTCTAACTGTGGCCAATTTCAAGAAACCAACAAGGAATTACCAAAAGATTTTTTGAATATTTCATTAATCCAGGTCACTAAGCATGTATTTCTGTGAAGGAACCAATATTAAAGGAAACCGTCATATACATACTAATTTCAGGAAAAGCTTCAAAGTTAGTTCTACACTTTTCTGACCCTAAGACTGCGCACCAGGAGAGCAGTCTTCATAGGCTATGCCTGCAGCCCTGGGCAGATGCAGTCTGTGATGCACCCAGCAATCTCTCACAGACCCACAAAGCTTTCTCTCCTATCCAGATCAAAAAGTGGCCCCAGGGTATTTCTTTATTCTGTTGGACAGCTTCATAGAAGAGATTTTATTATGGTAGTTTCCACTTGTTCCCAGAAGTTTTGAAGTCTCCTTACAGAACCCATACTTTTCTTTATTTTTATGCCGTCAGTTTAAAACTGTCAAGTTTTACCTTGGCTTATAATAAAGTTTATAATAGAGCACACATACTGCAATTTTCTCTTGTTACAGTAAGGACATGTCATCACTCCCATCTACTGCCCCTTTCTCACAGCAAGTTCTACTCTCCCCTTTCAAATCTATTTTTCTCAATTCAATGATGTTGAAGGGCCAGGAGGATCTCAAAATAAAGATGTTCAGGCAGTAAAGTTGGAGAGAAACTAAATCTGGAGAGAAACTAAAAGGAAACTTGGGTTTGCTTAACAGGAAAGTAGCATTTATGAGGCTTCTGGTGGATGCCATATGCTTTATAACCCTCCCAAAATGTTTTCTGACATCTCAAGCTTATAATAGTCATGTACATCTAGCTGACCTTTATCTTGCTTGTGTCATATTGATCTATCAGTGAATCCATAATAAAAGATAGCAGTCTGAAGCAGTAAAAAGTAACAGCCATTGAGATGGATAGCTGCAGCTAAAATGTAGTTTCATCGGGACACTTAGAGCAAAGAACTGTAGATTCGTGTCAGGCAGGGCTTAAGTAACCCCTTCAAAGCTCACTGCTGCAAACACCCGGCACACAGATGACCTGCCTTCAGAATATATGTTTCAGTATTGATTTCCATAGTTTCAGAACAACAGGAATAGCCAAATGAAAGTTTCTTTGCAGAATACTAAAAGTAATTTATATTCTTCGTTTGATTCCATCTCTGTGTTTTGCTTTATGGTTCACAGTACAAGTGTTTGTTTTAAAAATTCATTCCTGACTTAGAAAAAAAGCACAGAGTTGAAGATCTTTGGGAGTACAGAGCAAGAAATGAGCCACAAAATGAAATGAAACAAAACAAAAATGCATTAGGATTTAGTGGTAAGTCATTACACAGCAAAGTTTGTATTTTAAACACAGACGCACTTGTTGTCCTGGTAGCTTATAATGCTATAAATCTAGCAGCAATGTGAAAAGGAAAATAAGTTGTGAAGATATTCCTATTACAACACAGTAACATTGGCTTCTTATGACCTGTGTTCCTGAAGTCTACCTGAAATAGTTTTCCTACAATAAAATCATGATTTTAAGATTCTTCAGGGTTATGACCGAAAGGCTTATCTAAGTGATATAAATGCTAACACCCCTCTCATTCAGATCTATGCTTCCAGGACCATACTTCTAGTTTGAGCACATAGTTTTCCTTCTCTCTTTAAAAATGGAAATTTTAACAGAAGGAGCACAGCAGTTGCTCACTGTGAAATCCCTATAGATGTCAAAAGGTCCTGTCTGCTTCTGCCTCTCCACCAGGAAGTCACTGAAGCTCTGTGTTGGACAAAGGCAATCAAGTAATGGGACTTGGGAATTAATTCTGAGCTGCCTGGTAAACACACTTTTATTCAGGACTATTATTTCAGGCTATCTGAGTTTTAGAGTTAGGCAAATACAACCTAATTTCTTATAGTTGCTTTACAGTTTCAAACATTCTATTATTCTCATGTCACTTGCTTTATTTGTATTTAATTGTACTTGCAGTGCTTTAGGGGGTTTTTTATTTATTTTTTTAATAAAAAGAAAAGACAATCTTTGGATATCACCAGCTAGAAGATTGATATCTCATGTCATGACAACAATCCAGTTTCCGTTAAGTGTTTACAATTACTTCAAAAGCTGAGAGTGTATATACAAGCTTGTGTTTCTTCTGCCTACCACCAGACACCTGATTTGCTGCAATAACAGAGCCAGTTATATTTTACAACCAATGGACTAGCTGCCATCTCTGAGCAGAAAGATGACTTTTCAAATGACAACATTGGAGGAAAATTTTGCCTACCAGTTCTCAAAAGACTGCTCAGTGTGTTGATCTATCAGCAGCTTTTGCCATGTGAACCTTACAGAACAAACTAAACTCTTCAGAATAGTGAGCATGCAATTTCTCTTGAAGCTCCTAAGGGACAGCATTAACAAAAAATTTTGTTTAGGCAAAAAAGTGTGGGATTTTCCCTCAGTTCCTGCTTGCAACGGCAGAGGATTGCATGTTAAGCTCCTTGTAGTCTTTGCAAGCTAGCATTTTTACAGCTCTTCTTTTTCTGATGGCTTAGTCAGTCTTTAGCACTCAGAAGCACTCAAAACCATTACTCTCACTTCTGCATGCCACTGAGATCTACAAAAGACCTTTTAAAGATGCTCATAGAAACTGAAATTCATAACTTTATCACAGATCCAGGCGAGACACTGGTTATGGCCCACCACAGTCTTCTCATACGCCTCCTCCTGCTGACAGCCTCTCACTTCTCTGCTCCTTGGCTCCTACTTCCCTTTCCTCTCTGGCTGTCCAGCTGGCCCATGAATCAAGGAGGTGATGCCAAGGACTGACCCCCACAGCCACGGAGCCTGATGAAATGCCTGGGCTGACCCAACACCTGGTCACTGCTGAAGCTGCCCAGTTGTGCTGGTGCCCTGCTCCTGCCTCACCACCCCTGCTGTCATCCTTCCTCTCGCTGCCTGCAGGGTTCACTAACCATGCAGGGAGCCAAAGCAGCCCAAGACAGAATAAAACTAATACAGCAAACTATCTAAATAGTTTTCTGGCATTAGAGTAAGCTGTCTCAGCTCACTAAGGGATTCAGAGGAGCTGAGGAAAGAGGAAAGGCCAGTGGAGGAGAGCACGACCTGTCCGTGCCAGTGCTGTTACACTGCCTCTGCCAACAGTTGTGTCTAATAATACTTCACTGTGGAATTTGTTTCCTCTTTTTCAGACTGGATGAAAAGTTCAAATAAATCATATTAATTCTCCTTAGAACATATTTTTCTGGAGTACTCCAGAACACTATTCCTTTTCTAATAGCACACAATTGTTGGATATTTGGAGATTTGGCCATTACAACAAATTCAGCATCTGCAAACAGAATGAAGAAGAGTAAGACCATGCCAAAATCCTCTTGGAGTAGTTTTTGGATATATAGAATTTTATGGGAAGCTGTGATGGTATGGGGTGCTATTTTACCATCTAGTGAACTCTATACAGATGAGGACCATGTTCTCATAGCAACCATTTAAAAAATGCCTTCACGTATTTTTGTGCCAAACTGAATTCATATGATCAATAAAAAGAAAGAATACAGCTATTAGCAGAAAAACACTTTCACAAAATGGCCCCTCCCCAATGATCCTTCAGCATTTACCCACACACAAGATTTACTGAATACCTTCCAGAGCTAATCCAGGAATTCAATAACTAATGGATACTAAAAATCATGGACTCAATAAAGACATTAGTTTTATGGCCCATTACAGTCCTCTTACTCTACATCCTACTGATCTCTCTCCATGCACTGGTGCTAAATCGCAGTTTCTGTCTCCACTCCACAGGAATTCTCTCCAGCTAACACTCATCCATACAAAAATCCCTTTCTCTCAAGTTGTCAAATCAATTAACATAATTAAGTTACACTAAAACAATTGTTTCTGTCATTAGCTGGGAGTTTACTGCTTCTACAGTCATACTTCCACAGCTCCATTAATTTAGCCAAACAAAATTGTGTACTGAAAGAAGATTTTTCATTTTTTCTCTTCCTCTACAATTTCTTCTCTTTCTACTTGCACTACAAAATTCAGCTGCTCTGGATAAAAGTCCCAGGAGAAGATGAAACAATTCACAATAACCTTGTCTGGCTGGGGAAAGATATAGAAACCAGACAGCTGGTCAGACCAGTTAGAGAGCACCCTGAGCCAGGGAAGGGAAAGGAAGCTCAAAGCAGGCAAAGCAGTGACCATAGGAGCACTTCAGGCCTCCCACTGCACTTGGAATGCAAAGGACATCACAACCCACACCTCCCTCCTCAGAGGTATTCCCCACTGTACTGGCTCAGAAATAAATGACACAAGTGCCCACTGAGAAGGACTGTCTCACACACCTGGGTACATGAAGTAGTGTCTTCTCTAAATGACAGACTTTCATAGATTTCAACAAAAGTTTATTTTTCATATCTACTCAATCTGAATTTCAAGCCGTTCTATATCCAATCCTCTCTCCATAGTGCCTCTCAATCAAAAATTTGTCCTGATTATGACATTAACCCTTCAGTATGTTTGCCACCAAGCTAAGCTGGCCATGGTCCCTCAAGGTAAAACCCAGAACCCCTTTTTTAACAGATGTATCATGAAAGGACCATGTAAAGTCTTTAAGGTAGCACATACCCACAGGGTTGAAATAGACACAAAAAAAAATTTAAAAGGGGAATAAGAGAAGGGATGGGAGTGTAATTTTAAGACAAGAATTTCAGTTGGAAGAATGAAAGAAAATTAAAATTAGTTTTTCTAAAAGGTGATTGGCTAAAAGTATAATTTCTGAAAGCATAGCCCTAAAGGTGATGAAATCATGTCCAAAGCATATCAAATCATAATATATTGGCAATAGCTGTATCTAATCACATAGGCAGGACCACTACCTTACCACTCAGCTAAACCTTTCAAAGGTCAAGAGGTATTTTGCAAAAAACTTCAACTAAACTCTGAAAGATCACACATAGAGTCACACACAGAGTCACACACAGAGTCACACAAAGAATCACTAGGTTGGAAGAGACCTTTAAGATCACTGAGTCCAACCCATGCCCTAACCCACCTCAACAAAACCATGGCACTGAGTGTCACATCCAATCTTTTTTTAAACACATAGAAAAAGTGGCATAAATTCAATTATCATTGTTTTTCTTACCAGGTCAAAAAAAAAAAAAAATCTCTTGATTAAAAGAAAATATCTGACTGATATATATACTGGTGTCACTGTGGTTGCACAACAACTAAGGAAATTGTTGTTGTTGCCTGTCCCCATTTCTATGAGTAATTACACAAACATTTAATTTTTAGCATTTTATTCGGGACAGAGGTACCACTGACTCGTGAGTTCAGCATATCAACAGAGACAAGAACAATCTTTTCAAGAAGAGGGCCTAAAACTTTGGGGTTTTTTTAAATTATGTTACACCTACAAAAAAAAGTAGTAAAGTAGGAAGATATGGACAAAATCACCCTATTGGAAATCCAACCTTCTGGTGATAAAGTATTGTTAAAGTCTCTCTCTCTCAGCATTCTTCTCCTCTAGGGAGGAAGGGAGGAAGCAGTGGCCACAGAACAGAACATTTTGCATGTTAAAGCTACTTAGGGAAGAGCATTTTATCTTCTGTTCACTGCTTTCTCAGCCATCACACGCAAATATGCCTACAGCATTTTCAAAGGGGAATGAGAAACAGTTTTTCACTTATAAGTCTGGGAAGTTGGGTATTGCCTAAGACCAGTTAGAAATTATTCACAATATGGTCAATATATTGTCACTATGAGAATTAGCATCAACAGAGCTTTAAGGCTAGCCTTGGTGCCACTCCACTTAAAAGTATTTCTTTACTTCCCCAAAAGCCTCAAGAAGCATCCAAGCATACTATCAACATCTACACCCAACATACTCTCAGAATATTACTGGGAGCACTGAATTCTTGACAGCAACATTGAGAAGAGCAGTATGAGAATGACCTCTTGTAAGATAATATATTACACCCTTCATCATCATCCTCACTGCTGGGATTTCTCTCAGATGATGCATCAAAATAATGAGGCTGTCTCTCCACACATCCATGTTTTCAAGAAAGCTATTTAAATTATTTAAAATAAAAAACAAATTTGAAATTTAGGAGAAGGAAAGAGAACAAGAACTACAAGTACTGCTCAAAGCACTGAATGTGCATATTTGCATGGTGTATAACACTTCATTATTTAAATAATTTCCTTGCTGGCCAAGCACTCTGAAAACTTGGTGCTATAACTGACATAATTCAAGCTGTTATTAATGAAAGAAGCTTTACATGATAAACAAAATCCAAGCTGGGATCCTGAGATGGAAGGAGGAAGGACACAGAGACAGAGAGAAAGAGAATACTACATTTTTTCTTTCTTCAAAATAAAACTGACTTGATAATTTAAGTATAATTTTTGTCTTTTGAACTGCCCTGGTGATCTACCCTGGTGATCAAAGACTCAAGGACATTAACACAAACTAGCAGAAAAATAATATCTCAGCCCTGTACTGCCTCTTCCTCCCTCAGTCCTTTCACTTTCCTCTCTACCAGCTTTCACAGTCACCTGAATCCTTCTTCCTGACTCATATGATCATGTGTTAGACAGTTTTCATTAAACCAACTTCTTTTTGCTATTCTTATGGTCCATTACTTTCTGCCTGGTTCCTGTGAAGTAATGATGAGTCAGTAGGGAAGGAGGAAATAAGCAATCAAAATTAGAACTGCAGGCACATGATGAGCATCATTAAGAGCTCTCACTTCTTCCTCTTGCTCTCCTGACAACTCTGTAACTTTTTCAAGTTCTAATTTCACTGGATGATGAAGACAACACATATTTAGTTAGCACTCAGGCTGCTGCAGTCCTGAAGATCCCTGATTCCATTTATTTCAGGCCTTCACAGAATTCATATTTATTTCACCCATTTCCCCTCACATTTTCCCAGCCATCCCACTGTGATGAAGGCAGAAAAGGGAAAAAACAATCTCTATCTCTTCTAGAGTTGTTCCATGCACATAATGAAGAATCAAAGATTACTTATGCCAGAGCAAGGCCACAAGAAGGAGCATGACCTCCCTCCATTTATATCATTCATTTAATACTTTCAATTCTAGGAGCTGAGACACTATCTAGCAGTCTATGCTCTGGAAATTACATGTATTTAACAAGTGTCATAGTGCTGTGACTGCCATGAAGCAGAGACTGAAACCAAGAGCTTCCTCTCTTCCTGGCAACATCCAAATACCTAGGTAACAGAGCTGTGATCCCTAGGCTCCCTTTTATTCAGTCAGTCTTTTAACCCCTTTTTTGTGATTTTGTAAGGTTGTTTAAGGATTTGGGGTTTTTTACTTACTGTAACAGCCTTACTAAATACCTGTTTCTGGAATAGTGTGCAGCCTAAAAGTGCCAAGTTACAGGTATGTAAAAAGTCAGATTCACACCCTGCATATGTTCATTAACCACTGATATATTATTTAAAAGGCAATAAGTGACCATCCTAAAAATGAAAATACATCTTAAAAGAAAAGCATAGACATCTATCTTAACGCCAGTATACCAAGCTGTGAAAACTATGTGAAAAAGGGTGTTTGATACATATCCAGCATTAGTCAGTTCCCTTATTGGTTACTTTGCATGAGTTCTTGTTCCCTTTGCTACCCTTTTAGGATGTGTCTGACCCTGCAGTAATACAGAATTTGTGTACTGTCTTAAAAGACTCTGGCTAAGGGGATCTAAATGGCTCATCGTATTTCAGCCTGAGTGTTTTGCTGCTGTCTCTTTATTGGTTTGCCTATACTTAATTCTTTTGTGGTTTTATTGGTATTTTACAATCTGTACTTCTGGATGTCACTCTGTCAAATGAAAGATGCTGAAGTCCTCACCTCAATGAAATTATTGCAAATTCCACTTAGGAAGCTTGAAGCAATAGCTGAGAAATTATGTCCAAAAGATAAACAAAGATTGTAAGGAAAGTAAACTTAAATTTGAGCTGCAGATTTTAGTTCCACAGCTTAACACTATGACTTGAGTGCAGTTTTTCTTGATTTATAACCATATAGGAAAGACAAAGTATCATTTTATAAAGGTCTTTTGGGGCAATATTTTTAGGACTTGAAAGAATTTCAGGATTTTACTTCATTAACATCTATTCTAAAGAGAAGATCTTGGCAGCATCTCACAAAGAGGAAATTACCTGTACTCTTTTGTGTGTCTGTTTTTCAAAACAGTCTGACAGCTGCAGAGAGAATGCTGATCCATTTGACATGCTGCATATTAAGCTGGTCAGCTAAATATGTGAACCATGAAACACTGATGCCTGTTAAAAAAAGCAAGTGCCTCAAATTAATCAGCTGAAATCTGAAATATTGTACTTTATAGTATTAACACTTTATAAATAACAGCCATTATTTCTAGTCAATTCTTCCATGCAAATAGAAAATGTCATTAGCCATGTTTTGGCCGGGTACTTTGTCTAATTTCTACAGCTAAGGTGGCAAAAAGGTTATTACAAGTAATAGCAAATTTAAAGTTTTATTAGCAGTAAACTGCAGAAGCTAATGGTGATGCCAACACTAGATAAAATCATTGTCACAGTTAATTTTGAACTCTTTATTTCAAACTTAATAATAGCAAACTCAATGGAGAGGATATTACACGGCCCATATCACTCATGAGTGCCGCAGGCCTGAGTAACTTGTTATTTTGCTCATGAGTGAAATAAAATGCAGATTATACTGCCTGCTATCAGGGGCATTGCTTTAATTGAGGGTACATGCATGGTGATGAAGAAGTACCAAGTAGGTTTCATTTTCTCTGATGTTAGAGGAATGATCTTTGTGGTTCCAACTGTGACTTGTCAAGTCACCTCTCTGCTACTGTTGCATTTTTAAAGTTCTTTTTGTTCCTTCTTAGATCTTAAAGAGTGGGTAGGTATGGCTTTCACTTTTGTCAAGGATTACGTGAAATTGTCCCTGTGACATCCTGGTGCCTGTAAACCTCTGCTGTTCATTTGCTACACAAGGAGAAAACAATGGAGTATCTGTGTCTTAGTCAGAGTTAATAATGTGTGCCAGCCAACACAAACTACTTCTTCCTCCTGAGACATCCTCACATTCAGAAATAAATAATACAAATATACTCCTCCTCCTCCTCCTCACCTTAGATTTATTCAGAAAACAGGTGTTCCCAAGAAGTGATAGCGCATGAGAATTTCTATTCTTTTCCTAAAGTAGATTTCTTTTCTCTTCAACCATTTGTTTTTCTACTGCACTGAATGCCACAAATCATAATGTTCCCTATTTGAATGTGGGAAAGTTTTCTTCATAATTATGTGAAAGCTAACTTTTCTTTTTTATATCCTGTACTACTAGTTAGGAAGGTCTGGCTTTTAATCAGATTACATTTTTTCCGATACTTGCTAAATCTTGCAACTTCATTTCTTCAGCCGAAGCTACTTGGGTAGTTACAAACAAATGACTCAACTAACACTGAAATCAACAGAAAGATTTTTACTAATCTTTGCAGGATTTAGGTCTTTAAATAAAAAAGGCTGTAAAATTCCTTTTTATTTATGAATGTGTAATAGAAGAAAATATCCTATGCCTTTTCATCAACCATAGTCAGGACTATCACTGTTGCACTTCCAGCCAATTGCTGATGGCATTCTTTCAAGATTACTAGATATGTATTTATCAGCTTTCATTATCAAGCTCCCTATCCAGCACAGAATTAACAAGAAGTAGAAGCAACATTATATGTTTGACAAACTCAGATCCTGACAATAGGTAATGGTAAGCACAAGGCATTTCCATGTAAGATGCTCAGACGAGCTTTTTTCTCAGCAGTACAGCTAGATCAGTGTGGTGTTCCACTGAAGCTGATTTAGTCAACCAGAAAAGAGACAATAGTTGCAATTGTAACATTGCATTGCTCAGTGTAGACATACTGTGAGGGATCATTTCTGATGTGCTGAGAGTGAAAAATGAAGTGCTGAGCTAATCAGTCGGGTTTTTTTAGTTTCAGAGTTTTTACTCAAACTATTTCTCTAGTGCAACCAGCAGGAGAATTTAGTGATCAAACCTCACACGATACCAATACTGTAATAGCTGCTTCCTATATCGCTGTGAGCCTATATTAAGCCACTAATTAAGTGATAGCTAAATTAGTCCTAAAATCACAATTCAGATTTCTCCTGAAATAACTACTATAAAACTGTTTTTACTGAGGAGACTATTTAAAGCCCTGTACTAAAGAGACCATAATGGATTTTCTACAATCCAGCACAAATGCATTGACCCAGGCTGACCATCATCCCTCTAAATAAAATCTTTATATTTCTAATGGAACGAAGGTAGCCATACCATGTTGAATGTCTCACAAATGCCTCAGACAGGGTGGGTCTATGCTCATAACTCCATCTTTCCTAAAGAATGCCCTTTCTCTCCCCATGGTGTGTAGGAGACAACAAAGAAGACGGCTTCTTATCAAAATGTCTTTCTTCTAAAAGGAGACAAGACACTGACACAGTGGAAATCAAAATTTCTCCACCTTCAAAAAGAGGCAGAACAGAGTTTAAGAGGTTACCATAGTTTCATCTTCTTAAATTAAAAGAGAATTTAGTCAAGAAAAAATTTAATCCATTGTTAAGAGTTCATTTTACTTTTCTTTGGTGACATGTGCTTTTCTTTGGTGACAGGGGCTTCATGCTTGCAGTGTTTCATTGCTCTTGGGACTTATTGTAGACTTCAAAAGATAAAAGAAATCTATTGTTCTGTAAGCCACTGAACAACGTAGAATCATATTTTAGTGTAAGTTTCTTTGACAGGTTGACCTCATGAAGAGATTTTAGCTATTTCTTTTCATTTTCCTTACTGTGGCCTTGGTGAATTAGGCTAGGATATTGATTTTGTGGCAACACTGGAGTCACAATGGCTTTTAATTTCAAAGATGCCTGTTTGTCTTATTACATGTCTGTTTCTGAAGAGTTACATGAGAATTTAAGCCTTACTACCTTAAACTTTACATCTGCTTCCCACTTACAGGCCTAATAAAGACTTTCAATTTGCTTTCCTGTTTTTTTTAATCTCACCTAAACATGTGCTCAAGCAGAGGGCTGCAGATCATTTCCTCTTAGTTCTGATTTGATTCAAAGCACTTGCCATATGCATCTATTCAGCACCAAACATACTGTCCCCAGCTTTTACCAAGTTCAGAGTCTTGGTCATCAAAATACTCATGAAATGCTTAACAGAATTTTCCAGCCATCTTTGATCTGTATGCAGCTCAGAACATGGATGAGGGGAGAGAACAGAAAACACAGAGCATTGCCAAGGCAGGATTTAGAAATACAATAAGAAAAAATTCTGGGGATAATATTCAAGCACGCTGATTCCTGTGCCAGCATTAAAAGCTAAAGCAGAGGTTGGGTTTTTTTCAGAATTCCTCAAAGTAGTTTATATTGTAATTCATAAACTTGAAAATCCTAAATTGAATTGAGAGAATAATTCCAACTAAACATGAAAACACTATATGGCATTCACCAAACATTTCTGCTGCTTCTTCTTCTTTAGAAATATTTTCTTATTTTGCATGATTTTTATTATAATAATGTAACAAAATTTTAAAATGCTAAATGCTGTGTATTTTACAAGGACCATATTCTAATTGGAAAAATGTTCAAAAAACACTAGACACCTAAAAGAAGAAAGAGAAACCAGCAAAACCAACCAACCAACAGCCTCAGTTCACTGCTAAAAGCACTGAAATTATTTTTCTGAGAAAGATATTTCTGTTCTCAAAGATTCAGGAAGTGACTTTACAACTATCCATAAATGAATGGAATGATTATTAACAACAAAAATGCTCACAAATGTCTTCAAGTTGGGAGTAAAAGAAGTGAAAAGAACATCAGTTTTTCTTATGTCAACAATTGCATTTCAATGCAAATAAAATCCAGATAAATATATTTGCTATATGGAATTGGTTTTATTTATTATTATTATTGCTATACAATATTTGTAAGTAATGAATTAAGATAGATATATGCTCGAAGTTTTAACTGATTTTGGACTGGAAACATTTTTCTTATATTTTTCTATTCAGAACACACCTAAAAAAGGATATAATTAAAATATTTGCATTATTTATATTAAAAGTTAGTTTGTTGATAGTGTCTGTCTTATCTTTCAATGTTAAGTACAAATTCTTCCTGGTGGACCTTTATTAAATATTTTAATCTAGTCAAAGAGATAAAAAGAGAGAGAACTCTCTTTCTGTAGTTACATAGAAATAATATAAAATAGATTTCAGAAGCAACTCCTTCTTCAATCAATGCCTAATTTAATGACTATAGTGAATATTTTATACCATTAAAAACAGGGGAATATCTTTAAATGTTTATGTCTGTATTTCAGTTAAGTTCAATGTGTATTATGATAACTTTTTTTGCCTGAGGTACTTCCACTGCAGAGGAAAAGAAAGTTTATTTTTATTTTATCACTATAGTTCTTCTGTATCTTTTTGCATTAATATTAAATATAACTGTCCCAGTTTTCTCTCTACTATTTTCTACTTGCCAATTTCAGACTAATAAGCTAGGATTTGGGGACCGCTAGAGGGTTATATGAGCATTCTACTGAATTTTAAGTCAAGTTAGTCATATGAATCTTAATTATCATGTGTAGGAAACTGATACCTTCCTAAGAAATCCCTTGTGATAGAAACAAAAAGGAAAAGTCAAAAGAAAATTTTCCATTCAGAGATGATGAAAGCTTTTCAGTTCTTGACAGCGAGCATTTTACTATTTACTGCCATAAGTTACTTAGATGTGTTTTGAGCAAAACAAATATACTCTTCAAAAAATTCAAAACAAAATAAATAAAAAAGCAAAAACAAAAGATTAGGAAAAGAAAGAATCATTATCACATCCATTCTTCAGTTGGGAAACTGGGGCAGAAAGTTTGCAGGATCTCAGTAAAAATGCAGACGTGGAAAAAAAAAAGTTTAAATTTGGCCCATGCTTGGATATATGGACAAAACATGCCTGAATTACAGGAGAAAAGACCTAATTTTGCAATGAAACACAGGGGTTTGGGTTAATCTCTAATGTCAATGAACAATTAAGTGACAACTGTTTAAAAGAAGATGTTCAGAGATTCTGGGAACACGTGGCATGCATATACTTTACAGAATCCTGTGTTACTGGGTTAAGCAGCAGCTGAGAAAAATGGCCAGGTTTCCTGTTTTCTCACAAACAATCTTTGTGGGTCGTTAATTTGTTGCAGTAATCCCCAGTGTTAGACATCTAAGTTCTTAACCTTCAATTAGAATACCGTCTGCATTAGAAAATATATGATTTCTTTCTCTGCAAACCAAATAGTTTCTGGGTTTTCAGGACACTGTGCCTTCACAGCGATAGGCACTGCTGAATTTCAGCCTCTCTCAGACTTAAAAATATCTACTTTATTCAGTCATCAGCCCTTGGGTAACATTTGTGGATTAGAATCCTAAAAAGTAAGAAGCTGTTCTTGCTATCCAGTCTGGTCATTATCACGTCCTTTGTCAAGAGCCCAGAAATCACTGATTCATGCTCTGATTTTCAGGCAGGATTGGTTCTACTCAGACATCAATGATGTCCAATTCTGTGGCAGTTTCAATCACAGCTATCCCTCTAATATCCAGCAAAAAAATAAAACAGTTCTGCTACTAACACAGTCCTTAAGTGCTGCTCTCTGCAAGGTGTCCAGACCTGGATTCATCTTCAAGTGACTCTCATCTATGCTCAAATACAGCAGCTGACCTCTTGGCAGTGAAATATCAGGGAGTCAGCATAAACGATGCTCAGACACTCACTTAGTGGAAACTCAAATCATTTGTCATGATGGAGTCCCTGTGCATTGCTGCAAGTTCCAAATGATCCAAGGTCAAGAGTCATCTCCCCTCAGCCCATTTCAAAGGGTGCCTTCAATTATCTTTGATGCATGACTTTGCTCCTCCTTGGATCCAAGCTAGATGCCATTTAAATTTATCATGCCTCTTTTTCAAAAATCAGTTCACTGTCTTTAAACTTCTAAGGCTATTGGTCTACCATCATTTAAATCACTGACTTTTTTTTTACAGTTCTGCTTGTTTTCAGTTTTCTATTGAAATTTTTGAATAACAACATTTCATATCTAATCATGACTGTCACTCAAGCTAACCTGTCAAAGCCACCATCATTTCTGAATCCTCAACTTTTTTCTGTCTTCCATGTTGAGCTCCACAGTAAGTCTGCAAATAAACTGCCTTAGATAAACTGTGTATTTTCAAGTATGGTGTGGGCAGTATTAACTACATACAAAAACTGGAGATAAGCAAGGGAATCTCAAGAAAAAGATCATTCAAAGAAAGTAACAAAATCAAACACCTAATATTTTCATCTATTGACATAAGCAATATTAGATAATGTGAAAGTTTCTTATTAAAAATTCAACATTTTACCAATTTTTAAAGACCACCTTTTCCACCCATTTCTTTTTCCTTCTTTCTAAGGTAAACTTCAATGTGAGCTTTAGTCGCCCCTCCAATTTTCTCTCCCTCCCAAAAAATAATCATTGATTAAGGGGAAGGAACTCCTACGCCCACAGACAATTTACATGATAGGACAGACTCAGAAGGACCAATAGCAGTGAAATTTCATTATGAACAGTCAATCTCAGCTAGATATAAATGCTGTCATTTATATCCAGTGCAAAGTGGATATGCCAGTGCAAAGCCAATGCCTAAAGAAGAGCTTGTACCAGGACATCATCTTGGTGCTGGGCTAGTCAGATATCCTAAAAAAAGACTGAAGAATACGCTGCTACAACATGAAGTGTTTGTCCCATGTGAGGAGAGCAGAGTTTGCTGTCTTAAGCTGGGAAGTAGAGGAGGAATTGATTCTTAACTGTTTACCTTAACTGGGCAGAAGACATCCCCCCCCCAAAAAAAACAGGAATGCCAAAATAACAACGGTAACTCATGCAAAAGGACTGCACAACCAACCCTCAATGAATAGAAAGAGTATATGCAAATATTGGTGGCAACCTTGAAGGACAAGTTCTTAGTCTTCAGGAAACACAAATTCAGACCCGTTTGAGCTACCAATCTGCATATTTAGACAATGGGCATGAAAAAAAGTTGTTACTGCACAGAAAAATACACTGCACAATATTCCAGAGAAATTTTCTCCTAAAAAATGCCAAAGACCTCCCACTGTTTAAAAAATGTTATTAGATTGCTTTAAGCAGTGTCATTGGAGCTACTTCTTGGCTCTTCCAATTGATGTCAGGATAGGTGAGGAGTAAAAGGCAGTTTTAAGATTATGGATTGAAGCACAGAATAGCCAATAAACCTTTGGGATTCTTACAGGATGGAAAAATTATGGATATGTGAAGAAGAAAGATTGAGTAAGACTTAGCCAGTCCCTCTGACTTCAAAAGTTGAACCCCAGAGTGCATTGACAAATACACATTTTTTCCTCTCTGCACAGATACCCCTTTCTAATGACCGTGATATATCACAGAGACTCTCCCCATCATTCTGCTTTATGGGAGATTGGAAATCAGCACAACTTGATTCCACTTCTCAGTTCCTGTGCACTTTACTATGCAGCAGTAGAACACTCAGTTTAGTTTCACCCAAAAGTAAACTTCAGCATGAAGAAAAATCCTCTGAGTGTTTCAGCCCCTTTTAAGTACTAAGTTTATAAAAGGCTATAGATTTCTCCAGGCATAATACATAGAATGCTGTATATTCACTACAAAATTCAGTCTGACCAACAATTAGATTTTAAAAAAAACCTTAAGAAACAAAAATTTTATTGTCTCTTCATACAGAAGAAAAAGTTATATTCTTACACAATAATAGAGATATATAAAATTTAATTGGTTAATACAAATTATGAATTTTCAAGGATTCATTTCCTTGAAACGAATTACTCCCAACAGGGATTTCCAGTGTTATAAAAATTGCTCTATTGCAATATTTTTTCACAAAGCCACATCCAGTGTTATAAAAATTGCTCTATTGCAATATTTTTTTACAAAGCACTATCACACAGCTTGTCCAGTAGGATTTTCAGAAAGTAAAAAAAAAAAAACAAAAAACCACAACCCACCACAACCAAACAAACCTCAACATCCCCTTTCTGCAAACACTAAAAAGTAACATAATAATGTGAGCCATTTTCTTAATGCTAACTGTGCTTGTAGTTTGGTCTTCCTGAATACATGTTATATACCTCAAGCACAACTATTAGAGTAATTCAAAGTCATCCAGAAAGCACACTTTGAGCCTCATGATTTTGATCCCAAAACACAAGCCTTACTGCATGCTTTTGTTTTGCAGGCAAACACAATAACAAACTCAATAATTTGAGTGGTTTTGCACTCAAAATCTCTCCTAACTGAGATCTGGACCTTACAGTGCCTTTTCAGCCAATTTAAAGACTTAACTTTCCTTAAGTCTTCCTCCCCACATGCAGAGCACACAGTCATAAGCTTCCTGCAGCTGATTCACATCTTTAGTGTTTATTGAAGCAGTGCCTAACACACTGTCCTGAAGGACCTCAGAAAACACCAGGGTTGTTCTCAACAGAAAAATTATTCTAAATTGTGCAAACAAGTACATCCCAACTATGATTTCCTGACTATATAGGAATAGAAAGTGAACTGACTGAAAGATATCTCCTACACCAAATCAGTGTTTTGGCTAGCCCTAGGCTTTTTTATTAGTAATTATTGAACAGGGATATTGAACTATATTCTGAAGAGTTTTGTAGCTGACATGTTTTGTGACAATCAGAGCAATTGCATCAAAATAGAAAAAAAACTGTAAAATTTGAAAGAGTTTTTCTGTATGGAAAAACTCTGGATGAAATACCAAAAAGCTATACACTGAAGAAGTAGCTGGGACTCACAGCACAGTGGAATTGAATTAGAGGTCTCTGATGATTATTTCTTCTAAAGAATACTTAGTATATCTTGACTGGAGGTTTGAAATAGAAAATTATACAATTTTTTTCTCATTTCCTTTGAATTATTTTAATAAAAATGAGATAAAATCACTATTTTACAAATAATGAAGAAGAACAAATGATACTCATGGCACGGCTTGCCTTTGTTTCAAATGCAGCTGGTATCAAGATAATAACAAAATTTTCCAACAGTTGTCAGAACATTTTCAAGGTGCAAAACCTTATTTGGATCTGCACATTCTGCACAGTAGCATTCTGTGGATTTATTTCAAGACTTTTTGCACAGACTAAACAATATTTGTATTGGCAGACTTCATATGTCAAGTGACAATGGACATTCCTTTGTGGAATTGTATATTTCAAAATCCAAATGTTAACATTAACTATTACATTAGACAGAAAAAAATAAAGTTTTTGTACAGAAGCAGATGTTTCCCAAAGATAAAACTTTACCTAAATACAATTGTGTCACGACATTTGAAGGTTAAGTGGAAACTGTTTTCAACATCTTTAACAAGAATTGCTCCTCCACAATTTTCCTCTCCCTGTATCTGAATGTAATTCATATCATAGCCTAATATAAATTGTAAATCATGCAGTTTCTGACAGAACTATGATGAATACACATTAGAATAAAAGAAAAAAGTGGTGCAGCAATATAGTCTCTGGAATTTAACACTCTGTGGTCAGAAGGTCACATATGTTAAGTTTCTTATTTATATCCCTATTAAAGCTCTGATCTGTGGGAAGCAGGATAGAAGCAATATGACTCATTTCACAAATAAAGAATGTATTGTTGTTGTACTGTACATGTTTTGTTTCTGGGCACTTAATGATAACAGTGCATGAACTGCAGGTGACTATAATAAGTGGAAAAAAGATCTTCATCAGGAGACATAAATATTTGTTCCTACTACTTCTCTTGTAAGTGCTTCATTAAAAGTGTAACAAAATATGTATTTTATGAATGAGTCATGAATATTCTTCATAATTTTTCCTGGCTTCTATAAACCTCTGGGCATCAAATTATATACAGGCTGGCCGGATAATTTGACTGCAGCATATAAAGAAGAATAAAGGCTTTATGTACATTGCATTCTTCAATTCAAAATAGTGGGTTATTCTGATCTACAGATTAACCCAGGTAGTTTGAAATCAATGTGGCAAGAATTTATTCACTAGATAAGCCTTCTCCATAAAATTCAGCAAAAAACCACAGCATGGCTTAGTCTTTGGCCCAATTGACCTGTGATATTAATATTATTCTGCTGTGCATCACATAGGTATATGAAAAAAAACCATACAGTTTTGCTACGTCAAAGTATTAATCTCCACTCCAAGAAATTCTTTTTGAGAAATACTAGAACACATGTTCTTAATGGTCCAGAGATTATGCAATAAAAGCAAACAATGGTAGAGAAAAAGAGAAGACAGACAAATGATAAAGTGTTAAGCATTTAGAAAAACAAAACTAAGTAAAAGCCAAAACAAAATCAAAAAGGCTGGACCCTTTTTAATGAGTGGAAATTGTTTGGGACTTTGGGGGTAAATTGTTTTGGTGTTGGACAAGAGGCAAGTGTTCTACTTCTGGCCTAGGATACTGAAAAAACCATAATTACATGTACCCGGATCCATAAATACCTACACAGACTTCTCATAGCCAAAACTCTTTCTAATGTTGTTTTGGGGTTTTTTGAAAATTTGGAAATGGATGCTGAGGAAGTGGGTTTTTTCCTCACAAATACCATAGACGTGAATGTGCTTGGATGTTTGATAGGACAGCATTTCCCTGGTTATGGCTTGTTCTTCCTGGCACAAATATATTCCCTTTGAGCATATTCCTTTTTAGTTGCAATAAAAAGTGTGAGTCTTATTGTTTGTTTGTTTTCTTTAGGAGAAGCAGCTGGAAAGTCATAATTATGTTCACTTCCCACATTGGCAAAAACAAGCTTCGTTTTTTCATGCATTTTAAATTATCTATAAGGATAGACTAAGCCACTTCCACCTTGAGGCTTACAAGTTTCCTAGTATCTAAATCATGTTACTATTAAAAAGGGGGTTTGTTTCATTTTTTAATTAGATTGAGAACAGCTAATAAATCAGTTTGCAGTATGCATAAGTAAAAGTACAGTATCACTGGAAAGAGACAGCACTATAATACTGCTATCAGATCCAATATTTTGATAATTCAAACTTGAAGCACAGCAAGTAGTTGATGATTGCTTTCTGGACATCAGGAACCAATTAGTGGTACCTCAGTCAACAAATGGTCTTTGAGGAAAGAAAAAGAGAGTGGAAGAAGGAGAGGTTGCAAGGAAAAAGAATGGTGTCAGAGACCCTGGAGGGTCAGAAATGCTGTAAAAGCTTCAATGCTCACACTTTTCATACACCATATTTACACCTTCTGTTTGTCTTGCCCACATAAAACACTGTTTTGGAACAAGGCCCATCTCTTGACAGAGTACCTAATAAAAGTTTGTGGCCTGCCTATTCCTTTATCAAGAGCCAATAAGCAAACATCAGTATTGAAACAAAATGATGTCACCCTTTTGACCTAAGCATCTATGCAAAATTCAGGCACTGAGTCCTTGTTTCTCTCAAGAGGAGGAAATGATGATGGAGTCCAAAAATTCTTCAGTGCAATCTGCAGTAAATTGCATGTTAAAGCCCAATTTTCTTGAACACAACAGGAATTGAGCCGCAGGAGATAGCTTCCTTGCTCACAGCTTTGCTTTTTAGCAAGTAGTTTACATAAAACTCTTTGCTTTCAGTATAGCTGTTTCTTTGGTTGCACCAGGACCTTTCTTGTTCCTTTCCTGAGCACTCTCGGATCATGTCTGTCACATGTCCTGGACACCCAGTTAAAGCTAAAATCCTTTCTCAAACTCTGTATTTAACTCTACCTTGCAGCCCACTAAAAAACTGCTCCAGCAGAATAATGAACAGCACTATATATGAACTGAATTTTTAGGGGTTGCTTCAATGTTTTCAACTATCTCTAAACACAGATGTATTTGACTGTTCCCTTATTCAGCTTGAATAGGAGGGGGTTGTTATGTTTAGCAGCTGCACCTACCTTTCTTCCTGTCCCTAACACAACCATCACAATACAACCCCACTATTTCCTTCTTTGCTGAACATTAGACTATTACATTTGTATTTTCTGCTCTACAAAGAAGAGTATATGTAGAATACTCCTTTTATACTCGTTTTCATAAGTGGAAAAGTCTTCCGAAAATGACAGAGGATTTTCCTTCTCATTTTTTTTTCTGTGTGCCATTAGCACACACACAGAAGCTCAAAGCATTTTCTGAGGAACTAGAAATAGTTTAGAACAGATCACCTCTTACATAGGATAGTTCCATGATCTGTCCACCAAATTATTTTTTTTTGTTTGTCAGGAAGCAAACTGTCACCCTATATTCTATGATATTTACACAGCTACTAAGGGAGTCTCTCCAGATCTCCTCCCTCCTGGGCTTTCATGCTGCACACTGAGCACCACATCCCAACTCTGAGTTGCTCTCACTTGAATGACAGGTCTTATCCCTCTCAGGTACAGAGTTTCTAAATTTAGAAACTCAAACGATGGAAAAGCAACAGTGTTTGGTGAGAATCCATGATCTTGCAAAAAGAAACTAATCTTGTTTAAAATCCTTCAACCTGCATGTGGAAGTCAGCCAAAAATACTATAAATCAACATTCTTCATTTTTATAGGGGCTTTCAGAAAGGTCAAAATGGAGCTACATTATTTATGTTTTATGGGAAGATTTGTTTAATGTTTATAAATTCATTTGGATAATAACACTGACTTTAATGCACTGATAGATGTCTCCTCTAAGGTACATTAGAATAATGATCACCTATAACATATGAAACCTTTAACATTTCCATGTTGATCCATCTTTGTTATTTAATATATGTTTTCAAAACCTCAATAATGTCAGAAAATACTTTCTCTTTGAGCTTTGAGAGTGACGTAGTGAAATGGCATCTTCAGTCTTTTGGCTTCTAGTAGTTCTCAAGAGAATGGCTGTGTAGTCACTTAGATAACACAGCAGGTTTTGGCAGCAGCAGTTTTAAAAAATGTTACAAAAGGGAATGTCCATGCTGATGACATCATGCTAATATGAAAATAACTTCTAACAACTATGTTAAGTCTCTGAGTTCTGTGTGCTCTCTGTTTTCTATGGTAAAGGTGTCAAACTGCAAATCAGGAAGTTAGTAAACACTACAACTTTAGAGACACATCTAGGACCTAGAGAGAGGCTTGCAGAGCGCTAAAAGCAGCCAGCTCTAAAGCTTGACTGAGAAGCTGCAGCTCTGCAGGCTGGGACTGTAAATAAATAACGCCTGCCTTTGCAGACCATGCTCCAAGTAGGACAGATGGCACCAGCTCTGGCCCAGCCCTGCCTCCTGGGTGCTCATTTACTGTAATAAAAGAGGAAACTGAAATCTACGTTTCATATAATGAAGAGGAAATACAAGACACCTTTATTGTGACCTCAGTGGTATTGATGTCTTTAAAAGATCAGCAAGCACACCCATGGGACTGCTATTTATAGTACAGTGAAATAAGGATTATGAAGAAGGATGTTTAAACGCTCTATATAAGAGAAATATGAAAGACTTTCGGTATTATAAATTCCTTTCTACTTTGATACATTGTATATGTGGCACTACTGTGGATTGTATGGTGTTACCAAGGAGAAAATTAAAATTACTGACAAAACCCACAATGATAACTATTAAAGAGACACTAAACTTAATCTCATTGCTTGATTCATTTTTTTAAGACAAATAGAGCATAAAGCTCACAGAACTTGATGTGAAAATATATACAGTAAGACAAAAAGAGATGTTTCTATCAGAACTGGAAACCAGACAGAGAGCTCGGTCAGAACATGTATAATCTCTGCTGTCATAACAAAAAACTTTATGGTGACAACCAATCTATACCAGAAAAGAAACATGCTGAAATGCATGCTGTAAATATATGTCAAGAAGGATACAAACGAATTGCAATTTTAAAAGGAGGACAAAATCTCTGCAAAACAGTCCAAATTGTCTCTGTGCTAGGAGTGACCCTTTCTACATCTGCTAGCTGATCTGACAGCTCCAGCTGCCAGGATAATATATCTAGCATAAGGAAGGATTTTCAGAATCATAGTAATAATCTTTTCACAACTATCAACACCCATAGAATTCACTCTTTGACATCCACACAGACAAACATAAAGGAAATAGGATTTCCTTATAAGTAAAATGGCAGTATCTCTGGTTATGACTGACTCCATGCTAAAACCATGCTAAGACAAATTGTGAGAGTATTAAAAGTACTCAAAACTAAAGAAAAATGAAGTTTGTCCTGTAATTTGACAAATCTTATCCACAATTTATCTTATGGGAAACACAAGCATAACATTGTTTGCGTGTCCGTTCCTAAGAACCCTGAACCCAAAAGTTTTGTGATGCCTAAATCATGAAATAATTTAGTTCTCTGTACAAATACTAACTCTTGGTTTCTGCATACCTTTCCATATAGTAATTACTACTGGTGTAATGACTTGGCTTTCTCTGACAAATATATAGTACACCTTCCTACACGTATTTCCATACACGCGCTGTCATAACAGTTTTGTTGTTATCATGGTCTTAAAGCATATTTTGAGACTTCAGACAAAATGCTAAGACCTGTGTTATATTTACAGTATGTCTATCACTCCCAGCAAGACTCAGAACTTGATTAGAACAGTTCATTACTTACGTACAAAATATTACCTAATATACATTTACAAACAAAATATTACGTCTCTTAGGCAAGCAGTCACCAGAATCATTCATCAGCATGGAAACGTACGTACTTACTTTCAAACAGGATAGCCACAAAATTAATAACACTTTCCTACAGCTTTGTTTTTAAAGCAGATATAATTTCTTCAAAATGGTACTAATCCATTTCTAAGACAAAAATCACTGTTCAGTGTTCATAATCTGTTTTTAAGACAAGTCATTAATTAAAAAGAAACCCAAACAACCATAATAAAACAAAAATCAGCAAAAAAGCCCAATGTGCTGCTATTATCTAAAGCGTGAAATTTTATTCAGTCTTCACTATGACTTATACTTTAAATTCAGATGTACATTCAGATACACATAAAGCAAACTTATTTTTAGTAAGACTCCTTTTTAAGACCATGCCTTTGTCTTATGATTCCTAGTGTTCCCAGACTGTAACATACAGTAGGAAGAAGAAGTTCCTTTGCAACCCAAAGGGCTCAGGAGTCTGAGGAATCCATAACAAGAAGAAAACCAGCAAACCACTGCTACTTTAGTGAACACTCATCTGAAAGAATCAGAACTAAGCTTAACTAAATAAAGTCTCCTCGGGAACTAATCAATTTGGTAGACAATATTAGTTGTGTTCTGGCAGACTAAGCTGGAAAAGCCTTACAGCAAGATGCTAACACAGTGGAGACACGGTGGTGCCGCTCATTTTGGCCAAGGCAGACTTATTTTCATTACTCTGCTTAGACTAGATTTGACACAAGGAAAGAGGAGGAAGCAAAATGATTACCAAGACAGACTTGAATACTTCTAGAGTGTGTGATTCCTCTCTGTGCCAGAGGAAGTTTTGAACAAAGGCAAATTATCTCATGACCATGGAATAGATCCAATACGAAGACTCTTGAAAACAGACAGTCTGAAACTATTAAGCAGACATTTTCAGGCACATTAAGAGTTTGAAGGGATATTCTGTGACCTTAGGAGAGCTAAGAAGATTCCAGAAAAGGGCAACATTTTCCTAATGATTAAATATGAAATAGCCTTCCAGAACATTTAATATCATAAAGCAAGAAACAAATGAACACAAGTCTCTAAAAGAGGCATTTAAATGATTATCATGTAGTCCTTAAAACTGCTTAATATAAGATTAGTCTATTTCAAATTCAATTAATATACAGGCCCCTTCAAAATTAAGACTTCCAAAATTCCTAAGCTATACAAGATCTACCTTACCATGAACTCTTTCCAATTTCAGCAGATGATTTGCTGATCTGTCACAATTTCTTAACAAGTAAAGAATAATTTCAAATATGGATCTTGAATGCTGTTTTCAAGGACCTATATAGCGGGGATGATCACCGAGCTAATTTTGTACAAGTAAGTCTGGACAGATGAAGATCTAATTGCTTTGATATCTACACCATTCCACTAAACTGCATGTGAGTGGACAGGACGACACAGAAGACAGGAGAAGAAACAGCAGCTTAGAGATACAAAAAAAGTTTATCTATAAAGACCAGGAAAGACTTGAGAACAGTACAGTTCTTCAAGCCAGTATACACTGACCACACAGGTACAAGTGGAGAAACTGATGAAATTAGGGTATTTTTTTTTCTCTCAGGGAAATCCTAAGTTCTGCCATGGGAATTCCAAGTTCTTTGATGACTTCTGTAACAGGCTACGAGGCCATGCACCTTTGAACCAACATATAGATGCAAAGTGTGCTGCTATTGAAAGAAGCATAACTGTGGGCAAAAGTAAAAGCTGTGAGCATTCTTTTTCAACTAAATATAGAAAGCAAAATTTAATAAAATATAACTTTCATAACTTCCATGGAAACAAGTATGCAATATTCACCTCAAAGAACCTGTTACAAACCTTTGTGGTACAGTATCCAGCATAAATCCTTTACCATGTCAAATGCATATCTACGCTTTTATTTGCACAGCATGTTCTTGTGTTAGTCTTAAAAAATAATGTTTATGACAGAAATATAGGGAGACTAAATATTCTTTAAAAATATTTAAATCTCATTTATTCAGAGATTCTTTAAATGAAATAGAATTCTGAATTCTTCCTCTGTTTTGGGAGGGTTCACTGAAGACTTAGAGACAAGAAAAACAGCATGGAAATGATCAAACTGAAACAAAATTGCATTACATTTTCTTTCACAATAATTATAATTGAGGTAGTGCAAGAGTAGCTAGCATTAGGCTTTTTCTATAAATTAAAATATTCACTAATTACTACAGATACTTTCTGCAGGAAAAAAAAAACTCTTTATACAAGAACATAGAATAAGAAATGCACAGATACAGCCCAGAAAGATTAAGATATGGAACCAAACCCAAATCAAGCATCAGTGGGATAAAACATATGAAAATTCATTTTGTCACAGTAATTTACAATGGGAGAAGACAGCAGAGACTATTTCAATGCATTTCTCTGAAATACCAGAGCTCCCTGAATCCACAGGAAGGACAGATGCAGGTACTTTTTTCTTCTGCAGTGTATCTTTCTGTAAAGAAGCTGATCTATGTGATGTCTGCTTTCCAGAAACAGATATGAGCACAAGAGGTATGGACAAGATGAAGGCAGCATACACATATAGCAGGGTAATTCTGATCTCATCGTGCTTTTGGATCCCCAGTGACTGCATTACCTGAACATATATGATAACAGGATATAAAGGGAATAGAAGGGCATAATAAAGCAAAAGAGACAAGAGTCACCTGATAAAACAGAGATGAACATGGGTCACTAGCCATCAGACAAAAAACATTCACACCAGCTTTCAGCTGAACTTACAAGAAATATCAGAATTTTGGGAATTTTGTCTGCAAAATGATACATCCTGAAGAGATCTGTTAAGAATAAACCACATTAGAAATCCGAAACAGTGACCACTGAGCTGAATCTGGGCAACTTCAAAAGCCTAAGAAGTACTAATAAGGTGCACCAAAAACTGAGAAATTACTTCTAAGAGTATAATATAGATACAATTGAATCTAATCACCTTGACATATGTTACAGACATCACACTAAAGAATTTAAAAGTAATTCAGACTTTAAAATCTGTACTCAGATACGAATGTTCAAATAAGGTAAAGTACTTCCATTTAGAAACTATGATGAAAGAGAACCCTCTTGCACAGAGGGTCCTTGAGAGTGGCCTATAGATCACACCCATCCACAGTGACCTACTCTCATAATGTGTTTACAGAGCACACACTAGAAAATCGTTTCTAGAAACTAAGATTTTAGATCTAAATTTTAAAATATGTTTATTGTTATTCAAAGCTAAGTTATTCTTTACTCAGCCAACATATTAGTGCAGACAATATTCTCTCACTTCCTCTGGGTTTTCTCTAATCTTATCTGGATTTCTTTCTGTGTATTTCTGAGTAATCAAAAGTTATGAGCTTGATATCTCTTGAGTTAAAAACATCCCTAGTGTTCCTGCTGTTTCTTTTGTGCATATTCTTTTTTTTTTTTTTTTGTGAGTCTCTAAAGGATAAAAGAAAAAAAATCAAATAAGATTATTTCAATCAGAATGAATCAGCAATTTGATTTTTTCCAATGTATTAAGCAAACACACCTCTTAAGACACCAATTGATCCAAGTGGGTGTTAATAACAATAGACCAAAATTCAATGTTAGGCATTCCTTCTGTAGATGTACAAATTCAGGAATGTGGTAATGAAACAGAATTCAAAAGCATTGGTATCATCTTTCAATCAGGAAAATTATTCAAAAAAATTCATTTAAATTATTTACCAAAAGAAACCTAAATATACTCACTAGACATTCATAAATAGAACTGTTAGGGAATTTTCTGACTAAACTGAGAAGTGTGTCAAAATTTAAAGTGTTTTCAGAAATATCTATGATTCAACCAGCTTTCCTCAGTGGACTGGCAGAGCACCCACCAGAGCCTGGCTGGTTCCTGGCTGGGACCCAGGCTCCTGCTGCTCTTGCCAGCCATACTAAGTGAGGTTTCCAAGAATCAGGGGACTGAAAGTCCTCAGAGCCCTACAAGAGAGTGCCATAACCCTTAAGAGGAGCTAAGCTGAAGCACAGACAGAACACTGTGGAGTCACGAGCCTGGACAGTAGGATATGCCAGCCCCAACACTAACACAGCTCTTCCTGCACCTGGAGTGATGCAGAGTGAGGCCCCAAGAGTCTCAGCTGAATTCATTGCTGTCAGAGCTTTCACATTTCATGCACCAGTCCTGGAAGCCTTGGCTTTCCAGCTGTGCTGGTAACCCAGGCTGCACAGACATGTAAATTCACTGGGAAATTTCTTTACGGCAGGATTGTTTTTTGAGTTATGCTTAAAAACATAAGCCATGTCTTAACACCATGACTCCATAGCATGGTCTAACTGTACTTGTATTCGATTTAAACCAGCCACCTCAGGAGCTGCTAAGCAATATGGCTACAGAGCCACTAGCTGGCCGTGCAGTTAACTAACATCTTCCTGGATGCAATTTATTCTGCTGCATATCCATGAAGGGGTTAACTGCCCTAACACTGATTTGACCAGATAACTGCTTCTTCTGGGCTGGATTTCTCACTCTTGCTAATTAGCACAGTGTACCTAAACCAAGATCTCGCTTACCAATAAAGGCAAAAACTTGAGGTAGAAAGGTGAGTCTATTTTTTTTTCTTGACAGAATAAAAATACAGATGGAAAAAGCATGGAATTTTCAGACAGGTGTGAGGGAAAATGAGTGGTAGCTGCACTGTTTAGTGCAGAGAAAATATATATGATGTGTCAACACATGGCAAAGTGTGAAGAATGTATGCCTGCATGTATAAAAAATATACGTATTCACAGTACTAAGCAATTTGCAGTTAAAGAGTGGCTATTGTAGTATCTGTTAAATCCATAAGAAAATCCACAGTTGCTGTAAGGTTAGGTTAAATTTTAACTTCAAATTTATCTGTAAAGATACTCCTTCCAATCTTACCAACTCATTTCTTGTAAAGAACCTTATGTTTTTGTTTGTGGGACCACTTCTAATGCCCTAAGTATTTCTGGTTTCCTAGTAGACCAATTTACAGCTCTTGCTTAGGACATGAAATTAGTCTTTACCAGTGAGACAAACAACAGGCATGGAGAAATTCCCTAAAAATTCCATTGATTAGTCTATGGAAAAAGAATGTCATTGCATAATAGCAAACAGAATTTCCTGCTTAGTCCAGGCTACTTCTATACATTTTCTAAAAAAATCATACATTTAGGTCATTATAGTAATATAAAACTTGATATCTTGTTCTGATAGGAAAATTGGGAGCGTTATAGTAGTGTCTGGGATTTAAGGCTATTTTATTATTTTAGGCAGGTAAGGTTTGAGGGTTGGCTCTGTTTCATTGAGTTGTTTTGTTTGTTCTTCCACTTTATTATTTCCTAGGACCCTAAAAGTGTGAGTGCTTGACAGAGACACTTGGTTCTGGGCACTTGCCTTCTCTCATTATCTCTGAAGAGAAAAAAAATACCTCTTTTGTTCCCCTTATCAGTTCACTACCTTATCCAAATAGTCATTTCTCTTTTAAGAAGGAAAAGACAACTGAAATCATGCAGAAACTATGCCTTACATATTAAAAAAAACATTATCATTCAGGCAAAGTGCTAAGTACTCAGATAATAAAACTGAATAATTCTATTTCTAGGGTTTTCCATTTCATGTTTTTTCCCTTTGAGCTTCACTTAAGCAATTTAAGACAGAATTTTGTGACATAAAAGAAACATTTTCTGCACAAAACTTTGGGATTATATTACAAATAATTTATCTGTGTTGAATCGTGATGTTTTTATACAATATTAGCAAAAAAGAAAATAAATTGTGACATTTCAGATGGTGTGAACCAACAGAGCTCTTCTGACTCCTATGGAGTTCTGCCAATTTCCACATTGGCTGACAATTTGGACTTGAAACTTATACCATAAAATCAGAAAGAAATAAATTTCAAATTCTCTTTCCCTAATAATGAAATCCTAAATAAAGAAAAAGCCCTCCATCCAAACAATTTTAAAAGAATGTGATAAATTATATCAGTTACTGCATCTGAGAGACATTACTGGCAAGGTATCGATTTCAGAGGTAAAAAATATGTATTGCAACAAATGCAAAGAGGCTTTTTGGTTTGAGAAATAGATTTTTAACCTTGATTATTTGATTAATTTTTCGTTTCCTCTTGTTCATAATGAAGTGAAAATTTTACATTCCCATGAAACACACAAAATTGTTTTCTTTCCTCATCCCTGTCCATATGGTATGACAAGCTTGGATCCAAAACATTTTCTCATGAGGGAGGGTAAATGCCTGATCATTACTTTGAGCATATGGTAGCATTTTTTATTGTTCTTCTATTTATAAATACTTTTTTAGCATTTATTAAATGATATGGAACAAATATCCAGCCTTGTTCATATGTAGAGCAATCAGGCATTCTGTGTGCTGTGCTTTGCCAAATTGCACAGGTATAACAATCATTAGAGTGACCCACTGGAACTGCATTTGTGAACTGTTCAAAATAAAGCATATTATATAATCTTAATTCCTTATTAAATTTTAAAACAGGAAATATAATTTTGATTTCCAGTTCTAAAATATTTCATTACTTCAGTATTTCAGAGAAACACTGTATCTGTCCTTAAGGGGATGATATGCACACAATTCTGCACCAGTTCTGCTCTGTGTCACTTGTCGTCTCCTGAGCTCATCACCTTTCACAGGGAAGAACCTGACCCAAGAAAACTGAACCTTAATGTGGTAAAGATCCAAGTGACTAAAGGGTACCAAAACAAGCTGCATCCTACAGCATAATGAAAAAAATAACAAATAAAACCCTACCCATAAACCAGCAAGTCCAAGTTGTTTTTCATTAAAAAAGTGTATCTTGAATTGTATCATGAAGGTTCCTTTTCAAGAGTTCTTTAGTCAAACTGTTAGACCAATAACTTTGGGGCTTCGTGTGAAGGCTCTGAGATGATTCAGTGTAAACTCTCAAATCAAGTGACATTTGTTAAACACAAGTGACAGAAGCATCATGATAATCTGGAAGGATGACAATCAGGACTACTGCACATCATCAATAATTAGAAAAATGCTTTAGCAGGGAAAGGCTCCTTAGTTTCTGTACAGTCAATATAAAGAGTTTAGTGGGCCCTTTGGATATTGTCCTTTTCTCTTAGCTGGCAGTAAAAGGAACCTGGGGTTCAGGTTAGCCAGCTGAATCAGGTGGATCACATTGGTTGTGTGAATTTTCCCTTTGGATACAAAAATTTATAGATTTTAATTTAAAGAGCAGCTGCCTTTTTTTTTTTTTTTTTTTTTTAAATCAGGCAGAAGGCAAGAAAAATGGTTAATGGCAATGGTTTGGGAAAAGGGATTTTTATGCTGCAGGCAAAATTGTCAGCTCATCTAAACCAACATAGCACTTATTCTTTCAGCAAGCTCTGCAGACTTGTGAAAGCCCAGAATCTGGCTATATATACAGCCAGGGAAAACTGTGATTAACAGCTAATCTGGGAAGATAGTTATCTGGAAAAAGTGCCTGTAGAGAGATCTACTTTAGGTAAATTCTAAATTGCTCATCTTTAAGACAAATAAGTTCAACATTTTTAGCACTGAGGGCCAGGCAGTGTTTTTGGGGTTGTCCCTCCATGTCACTTTTCTAGACACATTCAAAGTGCTAGCTCATTCACAAGAACAGCTTTTGCCTGATGGATTTAATGGGCTGCCCTTCTATATCTACATCTAAGCAAACAATGCTGCAAAAGAAAAACTTTTACAGGCTCAATCACACACAAAGAAAAGCATCAGAACCTGTAAATAAACAAAATGGGGATACATCCGTGCCTTTATTTTTGCAGACCTGATGTAAGTACTGAGCAAAATGCAAAGATAAAAATTGTCTGTATAGGATGACCCAAGCAAACTTCATCAGAAAAGGAAAAAATCTGTACAAGTAAAATCTATGAGTCAGGTATAACAAGAGAACACAATGCACTTATGTCCTTCTCCCAAATCCTCATCTGCTCCCCACAGCAATGCAATGGCACCAAATCAAACTAAGACACCTAGAAGGTTATTTCCCACCCCTAATTTCCATCTTCTTTTCTTAAGTTAAATTTTTGCCTTTGGGAAGTATATTTCCATACCTAAGGAAAAACAATTTCAGGACGCATATTTTAGATAAGTAACAAAGATGTTATTAAACATGTCCAATCAGAATGGAAAGGAAATTAGATCTTTGAAATAATATTTTAAAACAAATTAAAAAAAAATAAAACAGTTAATTTTTCCAAAGGCCCACAGCAATTTCAGGGTAGCTGCCAGCAAGAAGAGTCAGGCTGTCAGAAAGTAAATGTACCTTCTGACTGTGAAGATTGCTGGTCCCTAAGGAAGCCACGACTCCAAAATTATTTATATTTGAGAAAGAAACCCTTTTTTATTATTATCTTTCATTAAAACAGCAATTTATCATCACAACATAACTGTACAAGTCCTCAGTATAATAATTCACTTTACTGAATCTCAGAAGGAAAAAAACCTCCAGTAGCAAGACAAGTTTTACAGGGTGAATTTCTCAAGAGCTTAGTTCACTGGTTTGATATCTGCAAGCCAGAGCTATTTAGGTTTACACTCAGTGTCTGACATGTTGAAGATTTTATTGCACTCAGAAACTGGCAGAGTACATACTGAGAAAAATGTGCAAGAGGCAAATGGAGAGTGTGTTGGCAGATTCTTAGTTCATTTAAGGTTACAAGAACAGCACTTAGACATCTCAGTCAATTATGCACAATTCTTAACTTTCAATTCAGGAAAGTATTAGGAATGACCAAATGTAAAAGGCTTTAAAAAGTAACTTTCTTTTTCTTTTTAAGTAGGGGCTTTTTCTTATCCTGTTTTGCTTTTAATCTCTATTTCTTATTACAGTCCACTGCAGTTCTATACATAAAAGCTAAATATACAAATAATCTTACTATTAGGTGATTATGTTAACCACATTAGAGCTGGCATTGGAAAGGAAGGGAAAATGTTGTAAATAATTTTCCTAAATTATAAACAATTGCTGTTATTGCTAAAATAACACCTGAACATTTTGATTTTTGCAAAGAGTTGCGTAATATTTTGACAAGGAAAAGTTCCCTCTTAAGTTTTGTGAGAATATTTTCTTGTAAGCGGGCCAAAATATACCCCACAAATATTGCCCCTCTTTGGTACAGAGCTCCGGCAACACATAGCTCACATCTTGGAGAGATCCTGGAAATGCAGAGGAGCATGAAAATGAAAAATAATGAGGGGGGGGGGAGGGAAGAAAGCATTCCAAACTTTTCAAGCCTCAAGAAATGTTAAGTTTGGGTCCAGTTCAAGTTTTCGGTGAAGATTTAAATCAGTTTTTATTTTCTTCAAAATGCCTGAGCACCCTCAGGGAGTATTCTCTTCCTAGACAGCTCTTGGAAAACCATATTTTTTCACTGACAAAAGGATCAGCAAATGAACCCTGATGCTAAAAGTTGGACGTTAAACCACTTATTGGGGCAAATCCCATTCCCATGTTTGTTCCCCAAAAAGGCTTTTTTCTTTACAAGGATTTTAAGAGATTATGTAGAACTTGTATATTTAGTGATCCCTCATATTTCCAAATGAAAGTGACACTTTTCTGTTATACTGCATGCAATGAAGCAAAAATTACTTCTCTAATGCTTTAATTTCAAAGCTCTTACACACTGAAGTTGGTCTTTTAAAACATATTTTCTAAAGACATTTACAGCTAGAAATGTGCTGCTGATCCAAAACATCAAGAAAAAGAACAGAGGAAGAGGGAGGATCTCTGAATAATTTAAAGCAGCCTCCTCATTCAAAAGTCATTCTCTTTTTAATCTCTCACACTTTGTAGCCAGAGACTTTAAGCTGGGTTCTGGCAGAAAGTCAGGAAACAATATATCTGCAGCTTTAGAACAGGATGAAAAGAAACAACAAAAAGACAGGAGACCCACTACGTGTTTCACTTCTACACAAAGTTTGTTTTCCAGATATTTGTCTGCATCCACAGGTAGAATCCACTGCTTGAGGGCAGAATATCTCCCCACCACATGCCCTCTATCTACACAGGGCTCAAGTATGCATGCACATGCATGTTCACAAGGACACACAATCTGTTGTGCTAGAACAGATGTCTTTGATTAGCTCTTGATATTTTTTTTATTTTTTATAATGAGTTCTTCTGGAAAAAAAATTGAAAATAAATTATCTGCATCATTAACAAAGACAACAATTAATAAACAACTGAGCTGGGCCAAAATCTCCCTATCCAGAATTTATGAAAAAAGGCTTTTATCTAACAAATTCTAATACTTCCTCTTTTTTCCATAAGCACTTTTCAAAAGTCTAGAATGGTCCATTTTAGATGATCTCTTAATGAATCCAATAAGGGAGGCCACTTCTCTTGAAGGAATACTTCACAAAGACCCCTGGAAGAATCAGATAATAGAGAAGAAAAACTTCCCAGACATGAAAGATGAATACAGAAAACTCATCCAGTATAAGCAGGGCATTAAATTAATGACTGTTTCAATCCTTAAGTCCAAAAGTATTCTCAAATCTTGGCATACTATTTACCACTTACAAAGGACTTTTTTGTGTTCTCTTTCTTTCCCATGAATTTTCCTCTTCTTCCATGATATTTTTAAAACAAATTTATATGAATAAATGCAATATCACAAGCACAATATCACAAGTTGTTTTCTTTTGCTTTGAATTAGCACTTAGAACATAGCAAAATCCCATCAACATTAAGCCTCTGAGAGACCACCAGCATCCATGAACCACAGTGTAGCAGTCACTAACACCATCAGTAATTGTTCTGGAATTCTGTTTCACTACAGAAGCAATCAGTTAATTATTTCCCAAGGAACCTGCAATTTCATTCCAAAACTGATGCAAAAGTTTTCTAAAAATACAGACTAGTTGGGTGGCCTCTATCTTCCACTAAAGCTTTCAAATAACTTTGATAAATGTCCAACTGTGAAGTTCTAAGCACACAAGTCTCTTCTGACTGTCACTGCTCATGACACCTACTAAAGGCATGTCCACAGACAGACATAATCAATGTGATTGAAAAACAGGACTGGAATGCAAACCTGTCCAGGTGTCATTCATGTTGTACAGCTATGCCACAGGAAAGAAACCAAGAGATTCAAAATACAAAGGAGATGGATAACTGTAGAAAAAAAACGAAGAAATATGGCAGCTACAAGCATTTCACAGGTGTGTCTCTGGTTGCAAAGCACATGCCTGACCCTGAACACTGCAGTATAAGGAGATACCAAAGGAGAAAAACAAGCTTGCAACCTGACAAGGCTTCCTTTAAAATTCAAATAACTCTGATTGTATCCCTTCATAACACAATACTGTTCTCCTAGCCACCCATTTTCTTAGGCACACATGTACATTTTTAACGTGAAAATTCAGGGCAAACAAATCTCTACAAATCAATATAGAAAAGGGCATTACAATCACAAAACATATTCTCCTGAAGTCTCTAATCCTGTCAAGACTAACTTGGAGCTCTCTCCAACCACACTCCAGTGGATCTTCCTCTGCCCAACATGGCAAGCCTATAAGCCAGATGTAAGAATTAGGAGAATAGTTTAACCACTCATAGTGTATGCTGCTTGTCACTGCATAGCCATTGAAAAATTAAAGTCAACTAGAGTTTTGTAGGCTCAAAAAAATCCTAGTTGAATTGAAAATACAGTGTTATGTAATCACTTTCATATCCTCATACAATTTAAAATGGAGACAGTGACTGTGTATGGTAAATCTATGAACAAAGAAGATAGGAATAAATAAAAAGGCTTATGTGAGAAAGTAATGACTCCCTTACTGCACCAAATTCAAAAAAATTGTACTGTTTTAAGGTGGCTCACTCAATAAAAGGCCAAAGAAGTATTATAATGACAAGAATAAAGATTACAATTTTTCACCCAATATATAATGGAAAACATTGTATTGAACGTAAAAAATGCTTCAATTAAGCTCTTAGTCCCTCTATTTAAATCTAATATAAAGCTGAAATTTATAATCACATTCTCAGTAATTAGTAGCACAGTTTGGGAAAGGAAACTGATACCAAGTGTAACAATGTAGGCATCAAATATACAAAGTATACTGCTGATGCCATCTTGTCTACTATTTTATGCTAACTTAATGATACCAAATAACAACAAGATCTTCTTGAAGTTGTTTACATAGAAAACTAGCAAACCTTTGACATTGAATTAGTACAACTAAAACAAGTAAATCCACTGTTATGTGTAGCGTAAGCAGTTACACAAATGCCATTTCCATAATTGGGGACTTATTGTTGCAAAACATTTTCTTTCATGGTAAACTTGATAAAAGTTTAACATATTAAAGGTTTAACAACACAGGAAATTCAGGGACAGCAGAATGTGGGCTGCACATCATGAACTACTACCAAGCATGACATAAGACAAAAAAAAAAAAAAAAAAAAAAAAAAAAAAAAAAAAAAAAAAAACACAAAACACTAACAGGGGGATGTTGTATGGTAGCCAGTAATGACCAGAGG